>JANJGN010001068.1:0-97500 GCA_026770705.1 Isurus oxyrinchus
GGGAGAGAGCAAGTCTGGGGGGTGTAGAGAGCGTGGAGCCGCAGGGAGTGAGCGTGTCTGGGTGGTTGAGTGAGTGTAGCTGTAGGGCGTGAGTGGGTCTTTGGTGTAGAGAGAGTGGAGCTGCAGCTAGAGGGTGGGTCTTGGTCTTAGAGACTGTGGAGTCTCAGGGGGGAAAGCGGGTCTGGGGTGTGTAGAGAGATTGGAGACTTAGGGAGAGAGCGGGTCTGGGGTTGTCGAGACAGTGGAGCTGTAGGGAGAGAGCGGGTACGGGGTGTAGAGTCAGTGTAGCCATAGGGAGAGAGCGGGTCTGGGGGGTAAAGAGAATGGAGCTGTATGGAGAGATAGGGTCTGGGGTTTAGAGAGATTGGAGCTGTTGGGAGAGAGCAGGTCTGGGGGGGTTGAGTGAGTGGAGCTGTAGGGAGAGAGAGGGTCTGGGGTTTAGACAGAGTGGTGTTGTAGGGAAAGAGCGGGTATATAAGGTAGAGAGAACAGAGCATTTAGGAGAGAGCGTGTCTGGAGGAGCAGAGAGAGTGGAGCTGTAGAGAAAGAGAAGGTCTGGGGTCTGGTTAGAGAGAGTGGAGCTGCAGGGAGAGAGAGGTTCTGGTGCATACAGAAAGTACTGCTTTAGGGAGAGAGCAGGTCTGGAGGGGGGGGGGGGGGTAGAGAGATTGGAGACTTCGGCAGAGAGCGATTCTGTGGGGTACAGAAATTGTAGACTTAGGGAGAGAGTGGGTGTGGGGGGTAGACAGATCGGAGACTTAGGGAGAGAGAGAGTCTGGGGGGTTTAGCGAGAGTGGAAACACAGGGATAGAGCAGGTCTGGGGGTTGAGTGATTGGACTCTTAGGGAGAGAGTGGGTCTGGGGTGTAGAGAGGTTGGAGACTTAGGGACAGAGATGGTCTTTAGGGTGGAGAGATTGGAGATGTAGGGATAGAGCGGGTCTGGGGGGTGTAGAGAGATTGGAGCCATTGGGAGAGAGCAGGTCTAGGGGGTGTACGAGAGTGGAGCCGTAGGGAGAGAGCGGGTCTGGGGTTGGGGGGGAGTGTTGAGAGAGTGCAACTGTAGGGAGAGAGCGGCTCTTTTGTGTAGAGAGAGTGGAGCCATAGGGAGCGAGCAGGTCTGATGTGTGGGGGGGGGGGGGGGGGGGGTGGTGGGGTGGGGGATTAGAGAGTGTGCAGCTGTAGGGAGTGAGCGGGTCTGGGGTGTAGAGAAAATGGAGCTGCACGGAGAGAGCTGGTCTGGGGATTTGAGTGAGTGGAGCTGTAGGGAAGTGTGGCTCTGGGGTGTAGCGAGGGTGGAGTTTTAGGGAGAGAGCAGGACTTGGGTTTCGACAGAGTGGTGTTGTAGGGAAAGAGCTGGTCTAGAAGATATAGAGAAAAGAGCAT
The DNA here is from genome assembly GCA_026770705.1 of Isurus oxyrinchus. Lineage (NCBI taxonomy): Eukaryota > Metazoa > Chordata > Chondrichthyes > Lamniformes > Lamnidae > Isurus > Isurus oxyrinchus. The sequence goes on from JANJGN010001068.1 coordinate 1,385, forward strand.
TTAGGAGAGAACGGGTCTGGGGGAGCAGGGAGTGGAGCTGTAGAGAAAGAACGGTTCTGCGGTGGGGTTAGAGCGATTGCAGCTGCAGGGAGAGAGAGGTTCTGGCGCGTACAGAAATTATAGCTTCAGGGAGAGAGCAGGTCTAGGGCATAGAGAGATTAGAGACCTAGGGGGAGAGAGGGTCTAGGCGGTAGAGAGATTGGAGACTTAGGGAGAGAGCTGGTCTGGGCCTTAGAGAGATTGGAGACTTAGGGAGAGAGCTGATCAGGGGGTTAGAGAGATTGGAGATTTAGGGAGAGAGATGGTCTGGGGAGTAGGGAGATTGGAGAATTAGGGAGAGTGTGGGTGTGGGGGGGGGGCGTAGACAGATTGGAGATTTAAGTAGAAAGAGGGTCTGGAGGGAGTTGAGAGAGTGCAGACACAGGGAGAGAGCGGGCATGGGGGGTTGAGTGATTGGAGACTTAGGGATTGAGAGGGTCAGGGGGCTAGAGAGATTGGAGGCTTAGGGAGAGAGCAGGTCTGGGGGGCAGGGAGAGTGGAGCCGTAAGGAGAGATTGGGTCTGGGGAGGTAGAGAGAGTTTAGCTGTAGGGAGAGAGCGGGTCTGGGTGTAGAGGGAGTGGAGCAGTAGGGAGATGGCAGGTCTGGGGGGTATAGAGAGTGCAGCTATAGGGAGAGAGCGGTTCTGGTTTGTGGAGAGTGCGTAGCCAGAGGGATAGTGCAGGTCTGGGGGGGCAGAGAGAATGCAGCTTTATGGGGAGGGCTGGTTTGGGGTGTAGAGAGAGTGGAGCCGTAGGGAGAGAGCGGGTCTGGGGGTTGAGTGAGTGTAGCTGTAGGGCGTGAGTGGGTCTGCGGTGTAGAGAGAGTGGAGCTGTAGCTAGAGAGTGGGGCTTGGCGGTAGAGACAGTGGAGGCTCAGGAGGAAAGCGGGTCTGGGGGGTGTAGAGAGATTGGAGCCGTAGGGAGAGAGCAAGTCTGGGGGGGTGTAGAGAGAGTGGAGCCGCACGGAGAGAGCGGGTCTGGGGGTTGAGTGAGTGTAGCTGTAGGGCGCGAGTGGGTCTGTGGTGTAGAGAGAGTGGAGCTGTAGTTCGAGAGTGGGTCTTGGTCGTAGAGACAGTGGAGTCTCAGGGGGAAAGCGGGTCTGGGGTGTGTAGAGAGATTGGAGCCGTAGGTAGAGAGCGGGTCTGGGGTTGTAGAGACAGTGGAGGTGTAGGGAGAGAGCGGGTACGGGGTGCAGAGTCAGTGTAGCCATAGGGAGCGAGCGGGTCTGGGGGGTAGAGAGAATGGAGCTGTACGGAGAGATTGGGTCTGGGGTGTAGAGAGATTGGAGCTGTTGGGAGGAGAGCAGGTCTGGGGGGTTTGAGCGAGTGGAGCTGTAGAGAGAGATTGGGTCTGGGGTTTAGACAGAGTGGTTGTAGGGAAAGAGCGGGTATATAAGGTAGAGAGAACAGAGCATTTAGGAGAGAGCGTGTCTGGGGGAGCAGAGAGAGAGGAGCTGCAGAGAAAGAGTGGGTCTGGGGTGTGGTTAAAGAGAGTGGAACTGCAGGGAGAGAGAGGTTCTGGTGCATACAGAAAGTACTGCTTTAGGGAGAGAGCAGGTCTGGGGGGTAGAGAGATTGGAGACTTCGGCAGAGATCGATTCTGTGGGGTAGAGGAATTGTAGACTTAGGGAGAGAGTGGGTGTGGGGGGTAGACAGATCGGAGACTTAGGGAGAGAGAGAGTCTGGGGGGTGTAGCGAGAGTGGAAACACAGGGATAGAGCAGGTCTGGGGGGTTGAGTGATTGGACTCTTAGGGAGAGAGTGGGTCTGGGGTGTAGAGAGGTTGGAGACTTAGGGACAGAGATGGTCTTTAGGGTGGAGAGATTGGAGATGTAGGGACAGAGCGGGTCTGGGGGGTGTAGAGAGATTGGAGCCATTGGGAGAGAGCAGGTCTAGGGGGGTGTACGAGAGTGGAGCCGTTGGGAGAGAGCGGGTCTGGGGTTGGGGGGGGAGTGTTGAGAGAGTGCAACTGTAGGGAGAGAGCGGCTCTTTTGTGTAGAGAGATTGGGGGTTGAGTGATTGGAGACTTAGGGATAGAGAGGGTCAGGGGGCTAGAGAGATTGGAGACTTAGGGAGAGAGCAGGTCTGGGGGGTAGGGAGAGTGGAGCCGTAAGGAGAGATTCGGTCTGGGGAGGTAGAGAGAGTTTAGCTGTAGGGAGAGCGCGGGTCTGGGTTGTAGAGAATGTGTAGCCAGAGGGATAGAGCAGGTCTGGGGGAGCAGAGAGAATGCAGCTGTACGGGGAGAGCTGGTTTGGAGTGTAGAGAGAGTGGAGCCATAGGGAGAGAGCGGGTCTGTGGTTTAGAGATAGTGGAGCTGTAGCTAGAGAGTGGGGCTTGGTCGTAGAGACAGTGGAGTCTCAGGGAGAAAGCGGGTCTGGGGGGTGAGGAGAGATTGGAGCCGCAGGGAGAGAGCAAGTCTGGGGGGTGTAGAGAAAGTGGAGCCGCAGGGAGAGAGCGTGTGTGGGGTTGTAGAGACAGTGGAGCTGTAGGGAGAGAGTGGCTGCGGAGTGTAGAGTGAGTGTACCATAGGGAGAGAGCGGGTCTGGTGGGTAGAGAGAATGGTGCTGTACGGAGAGAGTGGGTCAGGGGTGTACAGAGAGTGGAACCGTAGGGGGTGATCGGGTCTTGGGTGTGGAAAGACTGTAGCTGTAGGGAGAGAGCGGGTCTGGGGTGCAGAGTGAGTGGAGCTGCATGTAGACAGTCGTTCTGGGGGGGGGGAGCGGGTAGAGAGATTAGAGTGTTAGGGAGAGAGCAGGACTGGGTTTAGAGAGAGTAGAGCTGTAGGGAGAGTGGGTCTGGGGTGTAGTTAGAGTGGATCTGTAGAGAGAGCAAGTCTGGGGTGGTGAGACCGTGGAGCTGTAGGGAGAGAGCGGGTCTGCGGTGTCGTGAGAGTAGAGTGGTAGGAAGAGAGCAGGCCTGGGTTTAGAGAGAGTGGAGTTGTTGAGACAGATCAGGTCTGAGGTGTAAAGACTTTGGAGCTGTAGGAGAGAGCTGGTCTGGGGGGATAGGGAGAGTAGAGCTGTAGGGAGAGAGCGGCCGTGTAGGGGGGTGGTGTAGAGAGAATCGATGGGTAGGGAAAGAACAGGCCTGGGTTTAGAGAGAGTGGAGCTGTAGAGAGAGAGATCAGGACTGAGGGGTAAAGAGAGTGCAGCTTTAGGTGGAGAGCGGGCCTGAGAAATCTTATTGTAAGGGGTTTTCAATGAAAGCAGGATGCAGAAATATGAGAAATCGCCAGCCAGCTCCTTACTGGAATCTTGACAAATACAGGAGAGAGAGAGGTTTTGTTTCTACCCTCTCTGCAGGCTGGTTTCTGAACTGCCTGCACTGTTACCACACACAACCCTCTCACCTCGTCAGGAGTTAATTCAAATTCCCGACAGTCCAGGGCTCCTTTCCAGAACCATCCTGTTATTTTATGGCACACAATTTTCCAAGATAGCAAGATTGTAGAAATTCCACATTCTATTCCAGCGAACCTGCCTTTAAACAGTAGCCATGATCGTTTCTGAAGCAGCAGTCACATTGTAAAGCGACAGTCCAGGAAAAAAGAAAGCAACCAGCTGATTCAATTCTAAAGTAAAATGTTCGAATCATATTCAACCTCACTATTTCTATCTTCCATCAAAGGCTGTAGGCTGAGTGGTTGGAGAATATGAACTATTGGAAAGTGGAGAATTAGAGAGTGCTGCACAGTCGGTGGGTTAGGAAAGATGGAGAGTTACCCTGTCGGAGGCTCAGTGCTGCGGGAGTGGCACACTATCGGATAGTCAGTACTGAGGCAGTGCTGCACTCTCGAAGTGTGTGTATTGAGCTGGTGCTGCACTGCCAGTGGTTCAGTATTGAGGTATTGCTGCACTGTGGGAGGGTCAGTATTTAGACATTGATGCACTGATAAGGGGGTCATAGACAGTGAGAGCTGATATAAAGGCGGGGCAGTAAAGAAGGGAATCTGCAGTGTTGGGGCATCAGCATTTTTTGAGTGCTGCACTGTGAGACAGTTAGTTCTGATGGAGTTCTGATCGATGGGAGAGGCCGTACTGATGAAAAGCTGTGCTGTCAAAGGGTCAGTGTAGAAGGAGTGCTGAACTGTCAGAGGGTCAGCACAGAGGAGTGATGTACTATCGGACGGTCAGTCTGAGGGTGCACCACACTGTCAGAGGTTCATTGCTGAAAGAATGCATTTTGGGTTGTCGGTACTGAGAGCGTGCTGAACTGGCAGAGGATGAGTACTGAGGGAGCGATGCAAAGTCCGCGAGGGGAGCACTGAGGAAGCGCTGCATAATCAGATGGTCATTACTGAGGGTTTGTTGGATTGCTGGGGGGTCAGAATTGCGGGAGTGCTGTACTATCAGATGGAAAATGCTGAGGGATTGTTGCACTTCTGGAAGGTTAGTACGGGGCGAATGCAGTACTGTCAGAAGGGGAGTACTGATGGAGTGCTGCATTGTCGTCGAGTTAGTACTGAGGGAGTGCTGAACTGCCAGAGGGTCAATACTGAGGAAGTGTTATCGGGGTACCTCTGAGGGAGTGCTGCACCATCAGATGGTCAGTAGCGAGGTAGTGCTGCACTGTTGGAGGGTCAGTATTAGGAGAGTGCTCTACTGTCAAATGGTCAGTAATGAGGGAGTGCTGCACTGCTGGAGGCTCAGTGTCGAGGGAGTGCTTCACTATCAGAGGGTCAGTAGTGAGTGATTGCTGCACTGGTGAAGGTTCAATATTCAGGAAGTGCTGCATTTTCGGACGGTCAGTACTGAGGGAGCACTGCACTGTAAAAGAAGCATCTTTGAGTGAATGCCAGCACTGTGGGAGGGTGAGGGGGGGGGCGAGATATTGTCGCAGAATCAGGATTCTGATCAATGTCATATGTCGATACTGAGGTACTGCTGCACATTTAGAGGGTCAGCACTGAGATAAAAGCCCGTTATATCACCATTCCTCGCGATCTATACTTGTTATATCACGTCACTACACCACCACATCTCATGCACCAAGTGTTACATTCTTCCTCTCTCCTGCCCTGGTGTGTCTGGAATACCGCCAAACCCATGCATCCGTCTTATCCCTCCCCGGCCAGTGATAGCCACCACCCTACTTGTTGTTGATGCCCTGGCTGCTATGGAAACCAGGAGTGGGCGGGATCACTGATGACACAACAGTTCCTCTCTATGCTCCAGTCAGTATGCGCCTCTGTGCAGGGCTGGAAAACAACATCATGTTAAACAGACTCTGTCCATTTGCTCTTTCACCACAACCACATTAGCACCACCCTTCCCTTTTTGCCTGCTGTCGGCACAGAAACAACCCGTCCACCAATGGAAACATAGAATTAAATGGAAAACTAAACGTCATTCTCAGCCAGTCCGTGTTAAAGTTATTCAATGGATTGAAGAATTGGTGTAAAGGGATATTTCAGCAGATTCTTCAACTGCTGCCTGAACTTAGTCTGGGTCACAGCGTAAATCCCAGTGTTTGTGCAGCAGCTCAGGAGCTGCAACATGAATCCCAATTCCATCACAATATAATCTAGGTCAACATGCATATTCCTCAAGAACGATATCCGGCTCCATATAGAAAACAATATTAACAATGCCCACAACAGGATGAAATTGGCTGAGATAACAAACAGTAAAATGATGGATTTCCTTCGACTCTCCATCTCTGGGTCTCTGGCACTCTCCCCACTACTGTGAGCCCGGAGTCTCCTGCGGGCTCTGCTGCTGACTAAAATGTGTCTGACGGTGAGAACATTGAGCAGCAGAATCAAGAAAAATGGGACACAGGGGGTAAGAATGTGATGGAGAAATTCTATAGTTATCCAGACCATAGAGAGCTGAACAGCAAATGATACACGGCAAAACCAGGGCGAGTTCATGAGAAAATACCAACCTGTGAGCATAAAGTACCAGATAATATTCTTTAAGCAACTCAGCACAGTCACTGTTCCCATAACAATAGCCGCCGTTTTCTCAGTACAATATTTACTTTTCAGATTCTGGTGACAAATAGCCACAAATCGATCAAAGGTGAAAGTGACAGTGAACCAGACGGAAAAGTCAGTGGCAGCATATAGGAAGACAGCATGGATATTACACACATGGATAGAATACAGGAAACGAAACTCTTCCCCAAAAACGATCGGAATGTGTCTCAATATCAGGTCAAGGATAATGACCAGTAGATCCGCCGCTGACATGGCCACCAGGTAACGAGAGACACATTTGGATAGACCGCAGTTGCCCCTAGACAGGATGACAATTGACAATAAATTAACTGTGTGGAAGAAAGATAAGCATTGAAATTAGCTGGAGAGAAATGTGACCAGTTTGATTTAGCAAGTCCTGAAAGGTTGAATTGTGCTCTTCTTTCCTGAGCTGTGTGAATATGATGCAGCGTGAATGGACAAGGGAAAGCCAGAGATCATATGGAAGGCTGGAGAGATTTAAGCGAAAAAAGGTTGTTACTGAAGTATTTGAATTTAATCTATTGCAAATTCTGTTTTCCTTTCCCTACATGGCTTAAAAAACTGTTGACCCCTACACTCAATCAGATCTAAGCGACCTTCTCCTCCTTCGTACCATCCAGGTGTAACTGAGTTGTCACAATTCTGGAGGCTAAACATTGAGTTTTGGATTGGACAGGAATTTTTCATCCAGCTGTGTAATCCCCCTTCCACTGTCCTTCTAATTTATTCGCCCTGGTCCTGGTAACACACAATCTGGGTTGCCTGGGTTCCTGACAGGGTTCTCCTGTGTCCAACAGGTTTGTGAGTGGACATCAAACGCGGGACTTCAAATTCCGAGGTAGGGCTGTTTCTGATTCGTCAAAAACCCCTCCATTATCAAAGCTGACCGATCTGAAGCATCGCATTTACTTCCTTGCTGCAGTTTCTGCCTGATATGTGGAGAATTTGAAAAGCAATAACAAAAACAACTTACATTAATTCAGCACCTTTAGTATAATCGAATATTTCTAGGCATTTGACTGGAACAATATCGGACCAAATACTACACCGAGCTCAAGAAGAAGATATTGAACCCATTAAAACAGAGCTGGAACACAGTTACATTTTCATGTTTTAAAAGCAAGGAAGAGAGGTAGGGATGGGAGAATATTGGAGAGGAAACAATCCAGTATAATGTAATCAATAGAAACTCAATTGTCCAAATCAGAGGCAGTGCAAGGACAGAGAGACCTGGGCTGTTTGTGCACAAATCTCAGGACAGTATAAGAACGCTCTGAATAGAGCTTATGGGATCCACGACAGTGTTAATAGAGGCAGAGTGAACACAAGGTACGGTGGTATAATAAACCTACATAAAGCAGTATTTTGATCCCGCCCTGTATGTTGTTTCAAACAGCGGGCGCCACACTTTCAGAAAGATTTAAGGTTTGGGAGGGAATATAGGCGATATTTACCAGAGTGTATCCAGTAATGTAGGATACATGGACAGACTAGAGAAGCTGCTTTTCCCAACTGCACCCTACCCCATACCCCAACTCCAGCTTGCCATGGATGCTGTTCTCAAGCAGGGATGGAACATTGCCGGGGCAGTGGGTGCCTGGAGGTAGGGACATGGAAAATGGAAAGGGAGTGAGCCTTGCATTCTGGTCTGTTGGGGGCTGTTGGCCAAAATCAGTCTAGGGAAGAAACTGAGGAGAATTAATTGTGGCACAGATCTGCTCACCTGTTGGTCTGAAATGGGAAAGTGGGCTGGCAGTTTGTCTGTGCCTCAATTCAATTCTCCCCGCCGGAGGAGAAGCCTGACAAACCCCTTGACAATTCAGAGAAGGGAGGGACAGCTGAGTCCTCAAGTTCAGCCATGACTCACATCCATAGAAATAAGCAGATAGGAGGTGTATGGTCTGTGGATCAGGAATGGAGTTTGTGATCAGAACTTCACACAATAACTTTTGTCTCACTAGAATTTAGAAGACAAGCACTGTCATGAAGTTAAACATGTTTCACAAGTTAATGTCTGAATGTGAAGACTTACCAGGTACACCGAGAATAGCGAGAATGGGATAGTAAACTCCTTGAATAACGTAAAGCGCCCATAAAATGCGCCAATTTAATATTACCCAATGATCTTCTGCAGAAAGTAAGTTAAGCGCCGTGGTGAAGAGCCTGCTGAATGTTGCAACCTTCCAATGTATTCTTCTAAGGTCCTGATCCATTGTTGTAACATTCCAATTTATACATCTCAGATTCTGATCCATTGTTGTAACATTCCAATTTATACATCTCAGGTTCTGATCCATTATTGTAACATTCCAATCTATTGGTCTCAGGTTCTGTCCTACCCTCTGCCTCCCTTTTAAGCCTAAGATCCCGGCTTGTTGCGGATGGAATGCTCCCGATATTACTGTGGGATAACGCTTTGAAAGGCGCCGCTTATAAATAGAAGAGGGCCACGTTTCAGAGGCACAGTTAAATTCCATGGAGACTGACATTAATTACAGGCACGGAACAAACAGGTTCAGTTAACCCATTTCATTCCTGCACTCTCGTGTCAGAACAGAGATGCACGAGTTTTGCTGAGTGAAGTGAGGTGGTCTTAGCGGAGGCACTGATTTTAATCTTTCATTCTTCCTTGTATACGGGAGTGACGCCCGATGACTTGAAGCTTGTAAATGTTTCACCCTGCTTTGAAAATAGAACAAACACTCTAACTGCAGACAGGCAGTCGAATGACGCTGTTGGCTCAATTACTACAGGCCATGATGTAGGGCAAAAATAGCGGACGTTCTGTTAATAATGTATCGGTTTATAGAATACAGGGGACATGGGAATCTTAATAGCAAAGCAAACATGTCTGATGAATTGGATCGTGGCCACTTCCGCAGTAGCTGAAAGTGCTGATGATCGTCCATTCCTTTTTATTTAGATCTTATTACCAAAGGCGAGCGATCAGACGTCATTAGTTAGACATTTAATGGAATCGGAAACCCATGGGGTATAGAGGCAGTGGCAGAGTGGATGCGACATTGACCTGGTGACAGTGAATGGAGAAAGAGTGATATGTGTTTTTAAAAAAATCATTCACGGGCTGGCCCAGCATTTATTGTCCATCCATAACTGCCCATTGATAAAGTGGTGTTGAGCTGCCTTCTTGAACCGCTGCTCGACATATGATGTGAGTGCAACAACACTGCTTTAGGGAAGGAGTTGCAGGATTTTTACCCAGCGAAAAGTATGGAATGCTGATCTATGTCCAAATCAGAATGGTGAATCACTTGGAGGAGAACTTCCGGGTTGTGCTGTTCCCATGTATCTGCTGTCCTTGTCCTTCTAGATGTAAGCTCTCGTCTGTTAGGAAGGTGCTGTTTAAGGAGCCTTGATGAGTTCCTCAAGTGCTTGTTCTAGATGGTACACACTGCTGTTACTGTCTGCTGGTGGTGCAGGGGGTGAATATTTGTGGATTTGTTGCCAATTACATGGGGTTGTTTTGTCCTGGACGGTCACAAGCATATTGAGTTTTGTGGGAAATGCAATCATGAAAACAAGTGGACTGTATCACAAATAGAAGGACGTGAGGAAGGAATCTGGGACAATTACAAAGTCACTTCTTTAACAGATTGGTACACATGCAAGTTATCTGGACAAGGGTGTGCTGTTGAAAGGAAAAGTAAGATATTTCTCCTGAGGAGGAACTTCACACTAACATGTTATAACTCATTGGTTCGGCCTCGGCTGGAGTACTGCGTCTAATTCTGGATTTGTTATCTTACAAAGCAGGGCAGGGCCCTGGTGAGGCTGTTGATGATATTTCCAAGAATGGTTATAAGGATGATGGACTCCAGCCACGTGGGGCATTCACGAAACTGGGACTGTTTTTTTAATATTATCATAATATCAGGTAAAAGGAAGTTACAATAGAGACATTGGAATCGGGATGTGTTTTGATAGAGTGAGAAGAGATAAACAGGTTTCATTTGAATATGGGTGGGAAACCACTTCCAGAGTGAGTGCAGTTGAAACATTATCAGGAAGCAGGACACCATCCAAGACAAAGCAGCCCCACTTGACTGGGACCCGATCCAGGAACATTCACTCCCTCCACCACCGGGGCACAGTGGCTGTGGTTTTCAGGGATAATTGGAAAGATCAGTGGAGGAACTAATTGGATAGCGTTTGATTGTGTCTCTGTGTGCACTTGTTTAATCTTTGTGTGCATGTGTGTACATAACCGCTTTTTTATTGTTTTTGCTTATGATTCTACATAACCAAATGATTATCATTTGCGTATGTGTGTTTGCATAAATACTTGTTTACTGTTTGTGTATATGATCAACACTCTGCTGGTTGCTTTCTTTTTTCCTGGACTGTCGCTTTAAAATGTGACTGCTGCTTCAGAAACGATCATGGCTACTGTTTAAAGGCAAGTTCGCTGGAATAGAATGTGGAATTTCTACAATCTTGCTATCTTGGAAAATTGTGTGCCATAAAATAACAGGATGGTTCTGGAAAGGAGCCCTGGACGATCGGGAATTTGAATTAGCTCCTGACGAGGTGAGAGGGTTGTGTGTGGTAACAGTGCAGGCAGTTTAGAAACCACCCTGCAAAGAGGGTAGAAACAAAACCTCTCTCTCTCCTGTATTTGTCAAGATTCCAGTAAGGAGCTGGCTGGTGATTTCTCATATTTCTGCATCCTGCTTTCATTCAAAACCCCTTTCAATAAGATTTCTCAAGCCAGCTTGCCACCTACAGCTCCACTCTCTTTACCCCTCAGACCTGATCTCTCTCCACAGCTCCACTCTCTCTAAACCCAGGCCTGCTCTTTCCCTACCCATCGATTCTCTCTACAACCCCACCCCTTTACAGGGCTGCTCTCTCCCTACAGCTCTATTCTCCCTATCCCCCCGGACCAGCTCTCTCCTACAGCTCCACTGTCTTTACACCTCAGACCTGATCTCTCTCAACATCTCCACTCTCTCTAAACGCAGGTCTGCTCTCTTCCTACCACTCTACTCTCACGACACCCCAGACCCGCTCTCTCCCTACAGCTCCACGGTCTCACCACCCCAGACTCGCTCTCACTACAGATCCACTCTAACTACACCCCAGACCCGCTCTTCCTACAGCTCTACTCTCTCTAAACCCAGTCCTGCTCTCTCCCTAACACTCTAATCTCTCTACCCCCCCCCCCCCCAGAACGACTGCCTACATACAGCTCCACTCTCTCTGCACCTCAGACCCGCTCTCTCCCTACAGCTACATTCTTTCCACACCCAAGACCCGATCACCCCCTATGGTTCCACTCTCTCTATACCCCAGACCCACTCTCTCCATACAGCTCCATTCTCTCTACGCCCCAGACCCGCTCTCTCCCTATGGTACACTCACTCTACACCCCGGACCCGCTCTCTCCTTACAGTTCCACTGTCTCTACAACCCCAGACACGTTCTCTCCCTGCGGCTCCACTCTCTCTACACCCCCCAGACTTGCTCTCTCCCTACGGCTCCAATCTCTCTACACCCCCCAGACCCGCTTTCCCCCTGAGACTCCACTGTCTCTACCGCCAAGACCCATTCTCTAGCTACAGCTCCACTCCCTCTACACCACAGACCCACTCACGCCCTACAGCTACACTCACTCATCCCCCCAGACCCGCTCTCTCCCTACGGCTCCACTCTCTCTACACCCCAAACCAGCTCTCCCCGTACAGCTGCATTCTCTCTGCCCCCCCAGACCCGCTCTCTCCCTCTGGCTACACACTCTCTACAACACAGACCCGGTCTCTCCCTACAGCTGCACTCTCTCTACCCCCCCAGACCTGCCATCTCCGTACTGCTCCATTCCTTCTACACCCAGACCCGCTCTCTCCCTACAGCTAAACTCTCCCAACCTCCCCAGACCCAATCTCTCCTTACGGCTCCACTCTCTCTACCCCCCAGACCCGCTCTCTCCCTAAGTCTCCAATCTCTCTACCCCCCGACCCTATCTATCCCTAAGTCTCCAATCACTCAACCCCCCATGCCCGCTCTCTCCCTGTGTCTCCACTCTCTCAACACCCTCCAGAACCTCTTTCTACTTAAATCTCCAATCTGTCTACGCCGCCCCCCCCCCCCCACACCCACACTCTCCCTAAGTCTCCAATCTCTCTACTCCCCAGACCCTCTCTCTTCCTAAATCTCCAATCTCTCTAACCCCAGATCCGCTCTCTCACTAAGTCTCCAATCTCTCTAAGGCCCAGACCAGCTCTCTCCCTAAGTCTCCAATCTCTATATTTCCTAGGCCCTCTCTCCCCCTAGGTCTCCATTCTCTCTACGCCCCAGACCTGCTCTCTCCCTGAAGCTATAATTTCTGTGCGCACCAGAATCTCTCTCTCCCTGCAGCTCCAATCGCTCTAACCCCACCCCAGAACCGTTCTTTCTCTACAGCTCCACTCCCTGCTCCCCCAGACCCGCTCTCTCCTAAATGCTCTGTTCTCTCTATCTTCTAGACCTGCTCTTTCCCTACAATACAACTCTGTCTAAACCCAAGTCCTGATCTCTCCCTAAAACTCCACTCTCGCTACACCCCAGAGCTGCACTCTCCCCAGATCTCCACTCACTCAAATCCCCAGACCCGCTCTCTCCCTACAGCTCCACACTCTCTACATCCAAGACCCGCTCTCTCCCTGCAGCTCCATTTTCTCTACACCCCAGACCCGCTCTCTCCTTACAGCTGCACATTTTCTATTCCCCCACCCACCCCCCCCCCCCCCCCCCCCACACCAGACCTGCTCGCTCCCTATGGCTCCACTCTCTCTACACAAAAGAGCCGCTCTCTCCCTACAGTTGCACTCTGTCATGACTACCCCCCCACGCCCAGACCGCTCTCTCCGTACGGCTCCACTCTCGATACACCCCCTGGACCTGCTCTGTCCAATGGCTCCAATCTCTCTACACCCCCCAGACCCGCTCTGTCCCTACATCTCCAATCTCTCTACCCTCCAGACCATCTCTGTCCCTAAGTCTCCAATCTCTCTACACACCAGACCCACTCTCTCCCTAAGACTCCAATCACTCAACCCCCAGACCTGCTATCTCCCTGTGTTCCCACTCTCTCCACACCCTCCAGACTCTCTCTCTCCCTAAGTCTCCGATCTGTCTACGCCCACACCCACTCATTCCTTAAGTCTCCAATCTCTCTAACCCATAGAATCGTTCTCTGCCGAAGTCTCCAATCTCTCTACCCCCCAGACCTGCTCTCTCCCTAAAGCAGTACTTTCTGTATGCACCAGAACTTCTCTCTCCCTGCAGCTCCACTCTCTCTAACCAGACCCCAGACCCGCTCTTTCCCTACAGCTCCACTCTCTCTGCTCCCCCAGATTCGCTCTCTCCTAAATGCTCTGTTCTCTCTACCTTCTAGACCCGCTCTTTCCCTACAACACCACTCTGTCTAAACCCCACACCCACTCTCTCCCTAACTCTCCAATCCCTCTACCCTACAGAATCGCTCTCTGCCGAAGTCTCCAATCTCTCTACCACCCAGACCTGCTCTCTCCCTAAAGCAGTACTTTCTGTATGCACCAGAACCTCTCTCTCCCTGCAGCTCCACTCTCTCTAACCACACCCCAGAACTGCTCTTTCTCTACAGCTCCACTCTCTCTGCTCCCCCAGACACGCTCTCTCCTAAATGCTCTGTTCTCTCTACCTTATATACCCGCTCTTTCCCTACAACACCACTCTGTCTAAACCCCAGACCCACTCTCTCCCTACAGCTTCACTCACTCAACCGCCCAGACCCGCTCTCTCCGAACAGCTCCAATCTCTCTACACCCCAGACCCATTCTCTCCTTACAGCTTCATTCTCTCTTAACCCCATACCCGCTCTCTCCGTATTGCTACACTCTCACTACAAACCAGACCCACTCTCTCCCTACAGCTGCACTCTCTCTACCCCACCAGACCTGCTCTCTCCCTGCGGCTCCACTCTCTCTACACCCAAGAACCGCTCTCTCACTAAAGCTCCACTCTCTCCAACACCCCAGACCCGCTCTCTCTCTACGGCTCCACTCTCGCTACACCTCCCAGACTTGCTCTCTCCCTACGGCTCTAATCTCTCTACACCCTACTGACCTGCTCTCTCCCTACATCTCCAATCTCCCTACACCCCAGACCCACTCTCTCCCTATGTCTCCACTCTCTCTATCCCCCAGACCCGCTCTCTACCTACAGCTCCACTGTCTCTGCATCGCAGACCCACTCACTCCCTACAGCTTCCACTTACTCAACCCCCCAGAATCACTCTATCCCTATGGCTCCACTCTTTCCACACCCCAGACCCGCTCTCTCCGTAAAGCTCCATTCTCTCTACCCCTCACACCCGCTCTCTCTCCCATGCTACAGTTCTCTACAACCCAGACCAATTCTCTCTCTACAGCGGCACTCTATCTGCACACCCAGACCTGCCCTCTCCCTCCGGCCACACTCACTCTACACCCCAGACCCGTTCTCTTCCTTCAGCTCCACTCTCTCTACCCCCCAGACCCGCTCCATCCCTAAGTCTCCAATCTCTCTACCCCCAGATGCGCTCTCTCCCTAAGTCTCCAATCATTGAACCCCGCAAACTGCTTTCTCCCTGTGTCTCCACTCTCTCTACACCCTCCAGGCCCTCTCTCCCCTTAAGTCTCCAATCTGTCTACCCCCCACACCGGCTCTCTCCCTAAGTCTCTAATCTCTCTAGCCCCAGACCCTCCCTCTCCCTAAGGCTCCAATCTCTCTAACCTCCAGACCCGCTCTCTCCCTAATTCTCGAAACTCTCTACCCCAAAGACTCACTCTGTCCTGAAGTCTCCAATCTGTCTACCCCCCAGACCAGCTCTCACCCTGAAGCTATACTTTCTGTACACACCAGAACCTCTCGTTCCCTGCAGCTCCACTCTCTCTAACCCCACCCCAGACCCGCTCTTTCTCTACAGCTCCACTCTTTCCTCTCCCCCAGACACGCTCTCTCCTAAATGCTCTGTTCTCTCTACCTTCTAGACCCACACTTTCCATACAATACTACTCTGTCTAAACCCCAGTCCTGCTCTCCCACTGAAGCTCCATTCTCTCTACACCCCAGACCAACTCTCTCCCTACAGCTCCATTCACTGAACCCCCCAGACCCGCTCTCTCCCTCGGGCTACAGTCACTCTACAACCCAGAACCGCCCTCTGCCTACAGCTGCACTCTCTCTAACCCCCCAGACTTGCCCTCTCCCTATGGCTCCACTCACGCGACACCCCAGCCCCACTCTCTCCCTACGGCTCAACTCTCTCTACACCCCGCTAGACCCGATCTCTCCCTACATGTCCACTGTCTCTAAACACCCAGAACTGCTCTCTCCCTATGGCTCCAATCTCTCTGCACCCCTCAGACCAACTCTATCCCTACATCTCCCATCACTCACACCGCACACCCGCTCTCTCCCTAAGTCTCCAATCACTCTACCCTCCAGACCATCTCTCTCCCTAAGTCTCCGATTTGTCTAACCCCCAGAACCGCTCTCTCCCTAAGTCTCCAATCTCTCTACCCCCAGACCCTCTCTCTCCCTAAGTCTCCAATCTCTCTAACCCCCTGACCCGCTCTCTCTCGAAGTTTCCAATCTCTCTAACCCCTGACCCGCTCTATCCCTAATGCTATACTTTCTGTATGCGCCAGAATCTCTCTCTCCCTGCAGCTCCACACTCTGTAACCCCACCCCAGGCCCGCTCTTTCTCTACAGCTCCATTCTCTCCGCTCCCCCAGACCCACTCTCTCCTAAATGCTCTGTTCTCTGTACCTTCTAGACCCGCTCTTTCCCGAGAACAACACTCTGTCTAAACCCCAGTCTTGCTCTCTCCCTAAAGCTGCACTCTCTCTATCCGTCAGAAACCAAACCATTCAAATTAAACAATCAGACAAATAATCACTCTACATCATTGAAATCAAACCACCTGACCAATACTTACCCCACCCCATTCAAATCGAAATACCTGAAAAATAAACACCCCACCCCTATCAAATCAAGCAGTCTCTCTCATATCCGCTCCTTCCCATTTAAACCAAACAAACCGACCAAATAAGCACCCGAACCAATTCAAATGAAACAACCTGACCCATAACAACCCCTCCACATTCAAACTCAACAACGTGACCCATATCCATCCAGCCCATTCAACTCAAACAATCTGACCCATAACCACCTCACCACATTCAAATGAAATAACTTGACGCTTAACCACCCCAAAACATTCAATGAAAACAACTTGAAGCCAAACCACTCTACCCAACTGAAAGCTAACAACCTGACTTTTTATCACCCCACCCCATTCAATTCAACTAACCGGATCCATAAGCAAACCACCCCATTCAAATCAATCGTCTAAGCACATAAACGCCCCACCCAAGTCAAATCAAACGTCCTGACGAAATACCAGCCCATCCCATTTTTTTCAAATCATGAAAGTGACCCATAACAACTCCATGATATTCAGATCAAACAATCTGACCCTTAACCACTCCAGCAAATTCAAAACAATAAAATCTAACCAATAACCAGTCCACGACATTGAACTGAAAAATATGACCCATAACCACCCCAGGCCATTCACATCAAACAATGTGTCCCATAACCGCCCCACCTCATTCTAAACAATCTGATCCATGACCACACACCACGTTGAAGCCAAACAACCTGAACGATAACCACCCCATCCCATTCAAACCAAACAACCTGACCAATAACCACCCCAACCCATTCAAACCAAGCAACCTGATCAATAATCACCACACCACATTCAAATCAAAAACATGACCCATATCCACCCCATTCCACTCAAATCAACCAACCTAACCCTTACCACCTCACCCCATTCAAGCAAAACAACCTGACCCATAACAACCGCACCACATTCAAATCTAACAACGTGACCCATATCCACACCATCACATTCAAAGCAAACCAACTGACCCATAACCACCCCACCCGATTCAAACCAAACAACCTGATCCAGAACCACCACACGACATTCAAATCAAAAACCTATCCATATCCACCCAATCCCGCTCAAATCAAACAATCTTACCCATTACCATCTCACCCCATTCAAGCCAAACAGACTGACCCATAACCACTCCAACCCATTCAAACAAAACAACCTGACCATAACAACCCCACCACATTCAAATCTAACAACCCGACCCATATCCACACAATGATTTTCAAATCAAACAACCTGACCATAACCACCCCACCCACTAAAATCCCAAAACCTAAACCATAACCACCCCACAGCATTCACATCAAACAATCTGACCATAAACTCCCTAGCCCATTCAAATCAAACAACCTGACCTGTATGCGCCACAAGCCATTCATATCGAGCAATCAGACCCCTAACCACCCCAGCGATTCAAATAAAACATGCTGAGCCATAACCACCCCACTCCATTCAAGTCAAGCAGCCTGATCTTCAACCAAAGCACCCCATTCATATCAGACAACCTGATTAGTATCCAAAATACACAGTTCAAATCAAACAACCTGATCCATAGTCACTCCACCACATTCAAATCAAACATCCTGCCCCATTACCACCCTACGACATTCAAAACAAAGAATCTAAACTTTAATCATCCCAATCCCTTCAAATGAAACAAACCGAGCCAGAGCTACCACACTCCATTCAAATCAAACGACCTGATCCATAAAGAAAACACTCCATTCAAACGAAGGAACCTGACCCATATCCAACACAGCACGTTCAGCTCAAACAACCAGACCCTTAATAACCCAACCCTGTTCAAATCATACAACCTTTTCCTTAACCACCCCACCATTTTAAAATCAAAGAATCTGTCCATATGCACCCTACCCCAGTCAAATGAAACATCTTGACCGAGAAAACCCCACCGCATTCAAATCAAACATTCTGAACCATATCCATCCCACCACTTTCAAATCAAAAATCCTGACCCACAACCACACCATCCAATTCCAATCAAACAACCTGACCCACAACGACCCCACCCCATTCAAATATAATAACCTGTTGCCTCACAGTACCAGCCCATTCAAATCAAATGAATCTAACTCTTAACCACACCAATACATTCAAATTAAACAGACACCTAATCAACTCACTCCATTCAGATCAAGCAACCTGACCAATAATAACCTCACCCCATTTAAATCAAACAACATGGAAAATAACCAGATCAAGCTTAAAAAATTAAACAATCCCTCCCATAACCACCCCACCCCATTCAAATCAAACAAACTGACCAATAATTACCCCAACCCTTTCAAATCAATGATCCTAACACAAAATCACCCAACCACAAACAAATGAAACAACATGACCCAGAACCACCCCACTCCAATCAAAGCAAACAACTTGATCAAAAACAAACCGACCCGTTCAATTCAAACAACCTGATCCATAGCCCCTGCCCCCACCCCATTCAAATCAAACAATCTGCCGCATTAACACCCAACGAAATTCAAATCAAAGAAACCAATCTTTAACCAACCCAAGCCATTCAAATGATTCAATCTGTACCATAAATACCCCATCCAACTCAAATGAAACAGCCTGATCCGTAAGCAACACTCCCAGTTCAAATCAAACAGACTGGCTTTTAACCACTCAACCCCGTTCAAATCAAACTACCTGACACATAACAACCTCACAACTTCAACATCAAAAATTCTGTCGACAATCACCACACCACACTCAAGTCAAACAACCAGATGCCCCACCGCGTTCAAATCAACCATTCTGAACCATATCCACCCCAACACATTCAAATCAAAGCTCCTGCCCCATTACCACGCAACGACATTCACATCAAATGATCTGACGCTTAACAACCCCAAAACATTCAAAGCAAAAGCCTTACCCATAACCACCCAAACCCATTCAAATCAAACAACCTGACCCATAACCACGCCACCCGATTCAATTAAAACAACCTGACCCATAAACACCCCACCCCATTCAAACCAAACAATCTGACCCATAACCACCCCACCCGATTCAATTCAAACAACATGACACATAATCACCCCAACCCATTCAAATCAAAAAAATCTAACTCATAACCAAGTCAAAACATTCAAATTAAACAATCAGGCACATAACAACCCCACCCCATTCTAATTAATGATCCTAACACATAACCACCTCAACCTATTCATATCAAACAACCTGACCAATATCTACCCCACCCCATTCATATTAAGCAACCTGACCATAACAAGCCCATCCCTTTCAAATCAAAAAAACTGACCAAAAACTACCCCAACTTATTCACGTCAAACGATATGGCCCATAAACTCACCAACCCATTGAAATCAAACAATCTGTCCCAAAACCATTCCAGAACATTCAAATAAAGCAACCTGACCCATAGCTACCCCAGACCTTTCAAACCAAACAAACTGACCCATAGCTACCCAATCGCATTCAAATCAAACCACCTGACCCATAACCAGCCCATCAGATTCAAATCAATAACCTGACACATAACCACCCAGCAAATACAAATCGAAAAACTCTAACCCATAACCAGCCCACCACATTCAACTTAAGAAAAATGTGACCCATAACAAACCCACGGCATTCACATCAAACAACCTGACAAATAACCACCCCAAAACATTCACATCAAACACTCTGTTCCATAACCACAGAACCACCCTCAAACCAAAAGTCTGACCCGTAAGCACCCCACCCCATTCAAATCAAACAACCTGACCCATAACCACTCTCCTAATTCAGTCTGACAGTTTAGCCCCTGAGTCTCATATAACCTGTCACTTCAAGTTTCCCACTCTGTTCACTTGACCCGATTGGACCTCTGTCCATTGATCCATTGTCACCCTGATTCCCCCTGACCCTCTGCCTAACCCCTGACCCTTCACCTAACCATTGGCAATCGGCCGAACCCCTGACCCTCTGCCTAACCCCTGACCCTCCACCTAAACTTTTGCCATCTGCCTAACCCCTGACCCTCTGTCTAACCCCTCACCCTCTGCCGAATCCCTGAAACTCCGCGTAAACAATGACATTAATTCTAAACCCTGACACTTTGCCTAAACCCGACCCTCTGTCCAACCCTGACCCATACTGTCCCGTAACCCTCATATAACCTGTGACTTCTAAGCTGGCCTTGGTTGTCCAGAAACAGTGTGACCACTGCTCCCTCGAACCTGCGTCTCAAATTGATTCCCACGACCCTCGGCCTCACCCCTCACCCTCTAATCAGCCTTTCTCCACCTCGGTCAATCCCATCACCAACACAACCTGAGCCCCACCCTTTACTACCCCGACCCCTGACAATGTAGAAAGTGTGTGTGGGGAGGGGAATGAGAAGTTAGATTGAGATGAGGAAGATGTGAGGTTTCTCGATTGCATCCTAAGCAGCAGAATTCCCTGGATATGGTGAACCGCCTCTTCCCCTATTCGATATCCTATGGATTCTCTGTGGATCTGATTCACTCCATTCCGGCTGGTTCAGCTCCTAGAGGCTGCACCAGTTTAATGAGGACGGTTAATGTTACAGACACTGAGCCGCTATCTCTCAGCAGAGGGGTCAGTTTACCATTGTTCCACCAGCCTGGCAGCTGAAGGATCAATTTACTGGTGATGGATGAACTTAGAGATGATCGGTCACTTTATTGGGGCAGATCCAGGTTCTGGGCGCTGAGTGAGCTCTTTGTGTCTGAGGTGCTCTGTCAACTTATTAGTCTTTTATTGTCTCTCTGCATCTGTAAGTGTCTCTGCCAGTGAAGACCACATCTGTCATTCATCCGATCACTGCCTTTGAATATTGGGAATTGTGTTCTGAGATTTGGGGATATTATTTTCACACCCAGTTAAACATAAGTTGTGAGTTGTGGAAAATCATAAGGGAGTGTTGCCCAGGGTGAAGCTAATCCCTTTGCTCAGGTAATTAGCATCAGTCCCCCTGGATACACACTCACTCTGTAACCAGAAGGGTTCTCATTGATATTAATGGGGAGAAACATTCCAAAGAGTCATTGCACACAGTCAGTGTGAACATCAGCATCGGCTCTAACATAGACCAGGAGCTCTGCAGAGAGGCCCACAATGCACTCAGATTATTCACTGGATCTGAGGATTGAGATGTTCCTCTATGAACTTCAAAAAATTTACTATCCAGTGCTCGCTGCTCCTGCTGTTCCTGGTAAGTCTCTGCACCCAGCATTGTTTCTGTCAGACAGGTATTATTTTATTCGTGTCCCTATCATTGAGTGTCTCCTCTCTTCACTGTTACTGTTGTTGCTGGTAAGACGCTGTATTCAGTAATTATTCAAGCAGCTAACGTTCGCTGTATTAGTCTTACAACTATTTAAGTCCCTGCACTCAGCATTATTTTATCCTCCTGTGCTGCAAATAGGCATTGCCTGCTACTTGTGTGCTGCCAATATTGTTGCCGCTGATCAGCATCAGCCTGAATGTTGCCTGTGCGGGGCTCTGTGTGGAGACATTCCGCTTCAGTTTTCCAGGAGTGACGAAGAGTGCTGTGCAAGTTATAATGGTCAGTGAACAATCCGTCGCCTGTCCTTATGATGAAGGGGAATTCATTGCTGCAGCAGTTGAAGATGCCTGGGAGCAGGACAGTACCCGCAGGATGTTTTGGAGCCCATCTACTTTGCTTCAAACAACCTAAAGCACTTTCCTTTCGCCGGACTGCTGGCCAACACAGGGTCAAACGAGAATGTAAGTCTAGTGCTGGCACGAAGTCTTTTATGTTCAACTGAGCATATTGCCCTGTAATGCCCATGTCTGTAATGAGGGCTGCCAACCAATGGCCTTAGCTGAACACAGAGTGATCCTCGGTGCACAGGTTATACTGTGTAAGTGGCGCCTGCTTTCACTGCCTGTCACACCTTCCATCACATTGTTGATGACTGAGATCGATCCCGCTTTTCCCTTCTATGTGTGTCTGTGTTATCATCGAATCTGGTACTGAAGCATCTTCCAATTCGTTATATAATCGAGTTTATGTTCCTGTTTGTGATTCCTGGGTGCAATATCCATGCAGTTCTGACTGACGCAGTCACAGACTGTTCTGTCTGGATCACTGTCACTTTTACATTCGATCGATTTGTGGCGATTTGTTGCAGTAAGTTGAGAGCAAAATATTGCATCACAAAAACTGCATCTGTGGTTCTGGGAACAGTCAGTTTGTTGGCGTGTTTGAAGAATGTGTTCTGGTATTTTATCTAAACGGCTCAGTATTGGAGCAGGAATTTCCCCGGGTTTTGTTTTGTGACATTGGATGTTCAGAATTCACGGACATGGGCAGCAATCGAGTTGCTTCATTACATTGTAACGCCGGGTGTCCCAATTTTCCTGACTCTAGTGCTCAATGCTTTAACGGCCAGGATTATTTTAGTGAGCATCGGAGCCCACAGGAGACTCCGGGCTCAGAGCAGTGGGGAGAGTCCCAGAAACACACAGATGGAGAGTAGAATGCAATCCATCATTTTACTGTTTATTACCTCAGGAAATTTCATCCTGTTATGGGCTGTAGTGACGATTTTTTTCCTATGTTGGCTAATGATAAGTTTGATCTATACTAACGTAAGGCAACCTCTTTATATGCGGGAAATAGGCTTCATTCTGCAGCTCCTGTGCTGCTGTACAAACACTGGTTTGTATGCAGTGACCCAGACTAAGTTCAGAGAGCAGCTCAAGGTTGCGCTGAAATTACCCTTTACTCCGATTATAAAACTGATTCAATGCTGAGCTGAAATGAATGATTTCACAACAGGAACACGCTCACTCCTCATGCTCTGCCCGATCCAACTCTTCACGGCAGGTCCAGTGATAGTGATTAATTATAAATCTCTGTGACACAGGGTGAGCCATCCTCAGCCGATGTCAGAGATATACTGTGAACTGGGAAAAGACTCGGGCTAACATATAGATTAGATATTGGGCTTTGGGAAAGTCTATACTGGGATTATTCTACCTGGAGCCCCTGTTTGGAAAACACATATATCAGCATCTCACACAAAGCAGCATGTCACTGCACCCCATACCAATCAGAAAGTGGCTCGCCTCACACCCAGCACAAAGTCTCCCTCCACAGCAAAACACAAAGTGATTCCTTTGGAGCCAACACCCAAGAAGAAGCTGGACTTCCACTTCCGAGCTCAATAATTCAAATCAAATTAATTCCCTCCTGTCAGGCTGACCATGTCCAATAGAAAACTCAGCAGTGATGTTATTCACTGTCAACGTGTCATCAATGTGTTTTCAGACATCAATATCACATCACATGGGCTATAAAAGGCTTCCACCCAATTCGACAATGACTGCCTCAGCCTGGACTGGCATGTTTTGTTAGCGTTTTTGTGTCTTTGGTGCGTTTGGTCAAGGAATGAAATTAAAAATGGTCAAAACCTCTTTCAAACCCGTTTCACCATCTTGGGATTAAAGTGATGCAACCCTACCCTCTGCTGGCCGCCCACCGCCACTACAGGCGGTGCTGTTTGCCAGTCTCAGAGAAGTTGAGTTACGAGATGGCAGCATCTGGAAACAGACTGAAGAAGTCTGAATATTGAACAATACTGTAAGGGAATGAAGTTTGCAGCAGTGTGCACAGTTCATTCGGGTGGCGCATTCACTCTTTTACCACCTGACCCTGTAGAATTACTCTCTCCTCATTCCCCATTGGAGATATTGTTTGGAGATGATATTTGGGGATCATTTCAGACTGGTATGTACACATTTTATTCAATTATCTGGATTGCTCCAGTGCTCAATGGGACTAGATAAACCTTGCTGTATTCTGTAAATCCTCTGCAATTAATTGTCAATGTTTAAACCGACACCTTGGATTTTGATAAAGAGTTTTAAGAATATTTTTCCAAGATAATTTTCTTGGCTTCTCACACAGATTCATTGTCCTAGAAAAAAACATACATTGGAAACACAAAAAATAAATGGGAGATAATTTATTTTCACATCTTTGCAGCCTCCATTCACATGGTGTCCATGCTGACTTAGATATGAAGAGCTCAGCTATCTATTCCCAATATGCAGTTCTTGGTGTGCACTCCTGTCGGACACAGTATTAGAGAGAGAGGCCAGCTGATTTCGAGTCCAAATGCTCTAACTCCACTCATGCCCTTTATTTACCCCGCCAGCCACAAACATCAAAAAAGCTCCAACAGAATTGTCAAGGAAAGGTTTCCTTTCATAAATCGGTGCTGATGTTTGACAAAGTGGTGGCTCTTCTCCAATGCACAATAGACACACACAGGCTGAAAGATATCTCATTTATTTCTGGAAGCTGTTAACAACAACAGGGCACAGGGTGTGTAAAGTCAATATATTCCAAACGTGAAATGTATTGCTGCTTTATAATGCCAATCACACAAAAACCCTCTCTCTCTCTCTCTCACACACACACGCTTAAAAAGATACACGCAGTCACGTGCAGAAACGGACACGGACACACTCACCCAAATTCATACACATACACTCAGTCTTACACACACAAACACACACACCAACTCACACACACAGATACACAAACAGTCACACACATGTAAGGACACAATATACAGTGGCACAGACAGACAGCACAGATGGTTAATGTCAATATCAGTCTAGTCAGCGGTTTATTAGAGGAATAACACAAGCAAAGTTGAAACTCTTTGCAGATTTTATTCTTACATGTGTTGCTGCTTTAAAATACCAAATTCTCACTCACACCTCCATACACCTAACATCATCCATCCACACATAAATTCTCAAAGAGAAAAACAATCACACACATTCTTTCACAGCCACACATTCACTCACAGATACAAAGACAGGCAGGGGGCAGCGAAAGTTAGTGTCAATCTCAATTTCGTCAAACAGATAGTGTATTAGAAGAATCACACAAGCAGAGTTGAAACTCCCTGTGCTTTCTTTTACTCTGAAATGAGAAAATAAAAATTAATGAACAACCTCAATTTTGAAAATCACCAACAAATTCAACTATATCCTCAACTGAGAAAAACAATAAAAGCCTCTACAATAGCAACATGGAAAACTCCAACAAATTAAACAATGCTGAAGAACAACAAATTTAGCAACAATATCAACATTGAAGAACACCAACAAATTCAACAACAACCTCTACTTTGAAAAGCAACGAGTTCAACAAAGTTAACATTGAATGACACCAAAAAATTCAACAACAACTTCAACATTGAAAAACACCAACAAATTGAACAACTACATGAACATTGAAAAACAAAATTAAATTCAATAAAAACTCCAACCATTGAAAATCATCAACAAAGTCAACAACATCAAGATTGAATAAAAACAACAAGGTCAACAAAACCGCAACATTGAAAAACACCAACAAATTCAGCAACAACATCAAGATTGATGAACACCAACAATTTACACATCGACAAAATTGAATAGGTAAACTTTTTCAACAAGAAACTCAACATTGAAAAACGAAAAATTTCAACCACCAACTCAATTCGAATCGCCACAAATAATTCAACACAGACATCAATATTGAAAAACGCCAGCAAATTCAAAACAACCCCAACATTGAAAAAACACCAACAAACTCAACAATAACCTCAACATTGAAAAAGTCAACAAATTCAACCACAAATTCAAGATTTAAAAAACACAACGAACACAACAACAAATTCAACTCTGAAAAACAATAACAGATTCAACAATCTCAACATTGAAAACACCAAAAACTTCAATATTGAAAAAAACAGCAAATTAAACAAGCTGAACATTGAAAAAAGCAACAATTTCCACAACAAAACCAACGTGGAATCACGACAGGAAATTCAACAAGAACATCAACTTTGAAAACCACCAACAAATTCAACAACAACTTCAAAGTTCAAAAACACCAGCAAATTAAACAACAACTTCAAAGTTCAACAAACACCAACAGTTTAAACAATCTCAACATTGAAAACAAAACGGTTTTCAACAGGAAACTCAACATTGAAAAAAAAGAACTTCAACAACAAACTCAACGCGGAATAACCCCAGCAAATTCAACAACATCATGAACATTGATGGCACCAACAAAATCAACAAAAACCTTACCTTGAAAAGCACTGGCAAATTCAGCTACAAACTCAACATTGAAAATCACCGACATATTCAGCTACAACATCAACTTTGAAAAACACCATCTAATTCAACAACATCAACATTGAAAAACAGCAACAAGTTCAGGAACAACATCAACATTGAAAAGCACCAGCAAATTCAACTGCAACCTCAACATCGAAAAGCACCAGCAAATTCAACTGCAACCTCAACATTGAAAAAACACCAGCAAATTCAACAAAATACCTTACGTAGAATATCACCAAAAAATTCAACTACATCCGCAACTTTGAAATTCACTGACAAATTTAGCAACAAACTCAACTTTCAAAAACAAAAACAATCTAAACAACCTCAACTTTGAAAATACCAACTTTTTCAACAAGGAACTCAACATTAAAAAAAACAATGTCAACAACAAATTCAACGTGGAATAACCACAACAAATTCAACAACATCATCAACATTGAAAACACCAACACAATCAAAAAAAAACCTTACCTTGAAAATCACCGGCAAATTCAACTACAACCTCAATTTTGAAAAACACCAAGAAATTCAGTAACATCAACAATGAAAAACACCAACAAATTCAACAACATCAACTTTGAAAACCAGCAACAAATTCAACAAAAAACTTACATGGAAAATCCCCGGGCAATTCAACTACAAACACAACCTTGAAAATCACCAACAGATTCAACAACATCAACATTGACAAATGGCAACAATTTCAAGAACAACCACAACATTGAAAATAACCAATTAATTCAACAATAAACTCAGCTTTGAAAAATACCAACAAGTTCAACAAAATAAACATTTGAAACACCAACAAATTAAACAACAACATCAACATTGAAAATCCGGAATAAATTCAACAACAGCCTCAACATTGATTAACAAGAAATTCAACAAGCTCAACATTGAAAACAACAACAAATTCAATAACATCAACGTTCAAAAACACCACCAGCTTAAACCACCTCAAAATTGAAAACAGCAACTTTTTCAAAAGAGCCTCAACATTGAAAAAGCCAACAATTTCAAGCAGAAAATGAAAGAGGATTGACCCCAACAATTTCAACAACAACCACAAATTGAAAAACGCCAACAAATAAAACAACAACCACAGTGAAAAATGCCAACAAATTCAGCAACAACCTCAACATTTAAAATCACCAACACATTTAAACACAATCTCAATATTGAAAAATTCCAACAAATTCAACCAACTCAACATGAAAAACACCAAAAAATCCAACAACAACCTCAACATTTAAAAACACCAACAAATACAACAACAACATCAACACTGAAAACAAACAGCAAATATAACAACGACATCAACATTGAAAAATATCAAAAAATTTAACAGCAACCTCAACGTTTAAAATTCTCAACAACTTCAACAACAACCATACGATTCGAAAATACCAAGAAATTCAACAACAATCTCAATATTTACTAACACCAAATAATTCATCAACAATTTCCACATTGAATAAAATCAATAAATTTACTAACAACAGCAAAATTGAAAACACCATCAATTTCATCGACAACAAGTACGTTGAAAAGCACCAACAAGTTCAACAACATCCTTAAATTTGAATAACACCAACAAATTGAACAATAATACGAGCTTCAAAAAATAGAGCAAATTCATCAACTTCAATATAAGTGAAACAAATTCAACAACAACCTCAACATTGAAGAACATCATCAAATTCAAAAACATCCACATTGAAAAACAGCCACAAGTTCAGGAACAACATTAACATTGAGAAACATCAGCAATTTCAACAAAAAACCTTATATTGAAAATCACCGGCAAAGCTCAACTATAACTTCAACTTTCGAAAACAGCAGCAAATTCAACAACATCAACATTGAAAATAACCAACAAGTTCAACAACAGCCTCAACTTTGAAAAATACCATTTCAACAAAATAAACATTGAACACACCAACAAATTCAGCAACAACATCAACATTCATTAACAACAACCAATTGAACAAACTCAACATTAAAAACACCAACTAATTCAATAACAACACCAACTTTCAAAAGCACCAACAAATTAAACGAGCTGAACATTGAAAACATCAAATTTTCAACAAGAAACTCAACATTGAAAAATCCAATAATTTCGACCACAAACTCAAAGTTTAAAAAGCCCAAAAAATTCCAACACCAACCGCAAAATTCTAAAACACCAACAAATAAAACAACAACATCAAAATTGAAAAACACCAAGTAATTCAACAATAACCACTAGATTCAGAAACAGCAACACATTCAACAACAAGCTGAACATTTACTAACATCAAATAATTCAATAACAATCTCAACCTTAAACAAAATCAACAAATTTAACAACAACCTCCACATGGATAAACAACAACAAATTCAACAACAGTCTAAATATTCAAAAACAGCATCAGCTTAAAGAATATAATTACATTTGAATAATACAAACAATCCAACAACATCCTCAAAATTGAACAATATCGACAAATTCAAGAGCAACCTAAACTTTGAAAAAATCAACAAATCAAACAACCTGAAAATTGACAGAGCCAAACACATTCAACAACGACATGAGCTTTGAAAAATAGCAGCAAATTCAACAACATCAACGTAAAAAAATTCAACAATAAAATCAATGTTGAAAAACGCCATCTAAATCAAGAACAATCTCAACATTGAATAATACCATTTAAATCAACAACAACCTCAACTTTGCATAACCACAACAAATTCACAACAACCTCAACATTGAATAAAACCATCTAAATCAACAACAACCTCAACACTGAATAAAATCTTCAACAACATCAACATTGAAAAACAGCAGCAAGTTCAAGAACAACATCAACATTGAAAAGCATCAGCAAAAAACTTGACATGGAAAATCACCAACAAATTCAACTGCATCTGCAACTTTGAAATTTACCAAAAAATTAATCAACAACCTCAACTTTCAAAAACACATACAATTTAAACAAACTCAACTTTCAAAACAACATGTTTTTCATCAAGAACCTCAACATTGAAAAAAAAAACAATTTCAACAACAAAGTCAACGTGGAATAACCACAACAAATTGAACAACAGTTTTTAGCAATGAAAACACAAATAAATTCAACAAAATCCATGCATTGAAAATCACCGGCAAAGCTCAACTACAACCTTAACTTTGAAAACCACCAGCAAATTCAACAATAAGTTTACTGTGAAATTCACCAGCAAATTCAGCGACAACCACAACCTTGAAAAACACCAATGAATTCAACAAGATCAACAGTAACAAACAGCAACAAAATCAAGAACAATCTCAACTTTGGGAAACTATCACAGCTGTGCATAAGAAGGACAGCCGGGAGGGCTCGTCTACAGAGGCCATATGGGTGGAGCTGATGAACTGGAAATGTGTGACCACACTAATAGGGATGAATTATAGACTGCCAAAATGTCATGGAGAATTGGAGGAGCACATTTGTAGAGAGACAGAGCAGGACGAAGTAAGAAACAGAAAGTTGTGATAGTAGGGGATTTTAACTTTCCACACATTGACTGTGACTCCCATACTGTAACAGGGCTGGATGGCTTGGGGTTTTCCAAATATGTTCAAGAAAGTTTTCTCAATCAATATATAGAAGTACCAATACTTGATCTCCTTTTAAGGAACCAGACAGGTCAGGTGACAGAAGTATGTGTAGGCCAGTGACCAGAATGTCATTAGTTTTAAGCTAATTATCGATAAGGTAGGTCTGGTCCACGAGTTGAGATTCTAAATTGGAGAAAGGCTAATTTTGTGGAAATGACAAAGGATCTAGGAAGAATGGTTTGGCATAAGTTTTTTCTGGCAAGGATGTGTTCAGGAAGTGGAAGGCATTCAAAGGCGAAATCTTGAGAGTGCAGAGTTTGCATGTTCCTTTTAGGTTTAAAGGCAAAGTTAAGAGACATAGCGAACATTGGTTTTCAAGGGATATTGGCGATCTGGTTAAGAAGAAGAGAGAAGTCATTAGCAGGTACAGGTAACAACGGGCAAATGAGGTACTTTTAGAGTAAAGAAAATGTAAGAAAATACTTAGAAAATAAATCAGGAAGGCAAAAAAAACTCATGAGGTTGCTTTGGTAGATAATGTGAACGTAACCCCGAATGTTTCTATAAGTATATTAAGAATAAAAGGATAGCAAGGGACACAATTTATCCCCTTGAAGATCAGAGTGGTCGTCTATGTGTGGAGCCTCACGAGATGGGGGAGATCTTAAAAAGTTTTTTGAATCAGTATTTACTCAGGAAATTGGCATATTGTATAAGGAAGGAAGGGAAACAAGCATTAGTTTCATGGAACATATAGAGATTAAAGAGGAGGAGGTGCTTGCTGCCTTATAGCGAATAAAGGTAGATGAAATCCCCCGGATCTGACATCATATGCCCTCGGACCTTGAGGGGGACTAGTGTAGAAATTGCAGGGCCCCTGGCAGAAATATTTAAAATGTCCTTAGCCATGGGTGAGGTGCCGGATGACTTTAGGGTAGCTCATGTTGTTCTGTTGTTTAAAAAAGGCTACAAATTAAACCAGGTAATTACAAGTCAGTGAGCCAAACGTCAGTAGAAGGAAAATTATTGGATGGTGTTCAGAGAGATCGGATATATAATTATTAGGACAGACAAGGGCTGATTAAGGATAGTCAGCATGGCTTTATGCATGCTAGTTCATGCTTAATGAACATTGTCGAATTTTTCGAGGAGGTTACCGAGAGAGTAGATGAAGGAAAGGCTGTGGATGTTGTCTACATGGCCTTTCATAAGGCCTTTGACAAGGTCCCCCATGGGAGGTTAGTTCAGAAATTTCAGACACTTGGTATCCATGGAGAGGTTGTAAACTGGATTCAAAATTGGCTGTGTGGGAGAAGACAGAGAGTGGTAGTGGATGATTGCTTCTCGGAATGGAGGTACATGACTAGTGGTGTGCCTCAGGGATCTGTGCTGGGACGATTGTTGCTTCGTGTCTATACCAATGATTTAGATGATAATGTGGTGAATTGGATCAGCAAGTTTGCTGATGGCACTAAGATTGGAGGCGATTTGGACAGCGGGGAAGGTTTCCAAAGCTTGCAGAGAGATCTGGACCAACAGGAAAAATGGGCCAGAAAATGGCAGATGGAATTTAATGCAGAAAAGTGTGAGGTGTTACATTTTGGAAGGACAAACCAAGGTAGGACATACACAGTAAATGGTAGGGCACTGAGGAGTGCGGATGAACAGAGGGATCTGTGAGTTCAGATACATAGTTCCCTAAAAGTGGCGTCACAGGTAGATAAGCTTGTAAATAAAGCTTTTGGCATACTGGTCTTCATAAATCAAAGTATTGAGTATAGGAGTTGGGATGTTATAGTGATGTTGTAGAAGACATTGGTGGGGCCAACTTTGGAGTATTGTGGGCATTTCTGGACGCCATCAGGAATGATATCAGTAATATTGAGCGCGTGCAGAGAAGATTTACTAGGATGTTGCTGGGTCTTAAGGAGTTGAGTTACAGGAAAGATTAAACGGTTTAGGACTTTATTCCTAGCAGCATAGAAGAATGAGGGGAGATAGGTTAGAAGTTAACAAGATTATGAGAGGTATAGACAGAGTAAATGCGAAAAGGCTCTTTCCATTTAGATTAGAATTAACCACGAGAAGACATGGCTTTAGAATGAAAGTGGAAAGATTTAGGGCGTACATTAGGTGGAAGTTTTTCACTCAGAGAGTGGTGAGTGTGTGGAACGAGCTGCCATCTGACGTGGTAAATGTGGGCTCACTCTTAAGTCTAAGAATAAATTAGATAGATACATGGATGGGAGAAGTCTGCAGGGTTGTACACTAGGTGAAGGTCAATGGGACTAGAGGAATAATATTGTGGCACGGTGTAGTAGGGCCGAATGGCCTATTTTCTGCGCTGTAGTGTTCTGTGGCTCTAACTTTGAAAATACCAAAAAGTTCAACAAAATAACCATTGAAAACAACAAAATATTCAACAACAGCCTCAACAATGATTAACAACCACAAATTCAACAACATCAACATTGATAAACAACAACAACTTCAACAACG
The DNA here is from genome assembly GCA_026770705.1 of Isurus oxyrinchus. NCBI lineage: Eukaryota > Metazoa > Chordata > Chondrichthyes > Lamniformes > Lamnidae > Isurus > Isurus oxyrinchus. The sequence goes on from JANJGN010001068.1 coordinate 33,615, forward strand.
AAATCAACATTGAAATTCGCCAGCAAATTCAACAACAAACCTCAACATTGAAAAAGTGAAACAAATTCAACAACAACCTCAACTTTGTAAAATGCCAACAGTCACCATCCTCAATATTCAAAAACAACAACAAATTCAATCAAACTCAACATTTAAACCCATCAAATTCAACAGCAACCTCAACCTTGAAATACAGCACCAAATTCAACAACAATCTGAACATTGAAAAGCACCAACAAATTCAAAAACAACCTCAACACTTTAAAACACCTACAGATTCAACAATATCTTCAACATTCAAAAACATCAACGTATTCAAGAACAACCTCAGCTTTAAAAAACACCAGCAAATTCAGCAACCTCAACATTGGACATCACCAAAAAATTCAGCAATAACCTCAGCTGTGGAAAAAAAACTGCAAATTCAACAACATCCTCAACATTAAAAATCACCAACAAATTAAAGAAAATCAACATTGTAAAACATAAGCATGTTCAATAGCAACATCAAGTTTGAAAATCACCAACAAATTTACCAACAAGTTTAACTTTTAAATATAACAGCAAAGTCTAAAAGAATGAAAACCACCAATAATTTCAAAAAGTGCCTCAAAATTGCAAAACTTGAAATATTTAATTAACAAACATAACATTGCAAAACAGCAACACATTCAATAAGAAGATTAGCATTGAAAAACACAAAGAAATTCAACAACTGCAACATTGAACATCACCAAGAAATTACACAACAACTTCAACATTGTAGAACAGCACACATTCAGCATTTAACTGAAATGTGTAAAAACTTTGAAAAAAAAAATCAACATCTTCAACATTGAAAATCAGCAACAATCTCAACATTGAAACTCATCGACAACTGAAACTGTGTCAACATTGCATAACCCCAACAAATTCAGCGACGTCCTCAGCTTTGATAAAAATACAACAAATTGAACCACAACTTCAACATTAATAAGCACCAATTAATTCAATGACGCCAACATGTCGACTAATTCAACAACAAGCTCAACATTGAAAAAGAGAAACAAATTCAGCAACAGACTCAACACCGAGAACAACAATGACAAATTCAACAACGTCAGCTTTGATCATCACCAACATATTCAACAATAACCTGAATGTTGTAGAACACTGACAAATTCTACAACTACTTCAACGTTGAAAATGACCAACATATTCCACAGCAGCAATAGCATTGAAAAGCTCAGCAACATAACAACAAATTCAAATTTGAAAAACAGAAGCAAAGCTAAAATGATTGGAAAACACCATCAAATTAGTAGAGAGTGACAATTTAGAACCATCTACACATTCAACAGTTGTCTTTTTAAAAGTTGAGGTTCCGTTTGAAGATGTTTGCCCTTTTAGTTGATGACGTTTTGTTGAACCTGGTGTTTTTCAGCACTGTTGTTGAATTTCTAGATGTTTTCCAATCTTGACGTGAATTTGTACGTATATTTCAATGGCGAGGTTGCTCTTCAACATGCTTATGTTTTTCATTGTTAAGCTTGTTGAACTTGTTAATGCTTTTCATTGATGAAATTGTTGATTTTTTGGTATGCTGAGGTTGTTCATCGGTTTGTTGTACATTTTCTATGGCTACGTGGTTTCTGAATTTACTGATGTATTTCAATGTTGAAGTTGTTGGTGAATTTGTTGATGTTTTACAATGTTGAGGTCGTTGCTGAATATGTTGGTGATAAAACTCTACTGCTATTGATACTGATGTCATTTCGTTAAATTGATTGTACTACTTCTTAACTAACTTCGGATGAATCATATGAACGCTGGAATTTACTATGTTTATTAAACACTAGTACAACATACAATTAACTAGTTTTGTCACAGGCATGTTTACATGCATGGCAGGGTCTCCGTGATCTCCTGCAAACACTTTGATGTTGTTCTGTAATGTTTAAGTTACTTCTCCCCACCACACGTGTCAATTGACATCACCTCACTCTCCACTCTATTGTAATTCAACTAACATTTGCTGGGTCCTCCCTCTGATTTACCCTTTGTTAATCTTGTCTTGAGGATATTTTGTTACATCTCTCATAAATTCCATCATCATTTCATTTCGAAGTTTATCTGTGCCTTCCTTCTTTTACTTTATTTTCTGACACTCTGGGTTTCTTTCGCCGTCTTCTCCTTTATTCTCATTCTATTTATTTAATTATTTTCAACTTAAATGCCATTTCTTGCTCTCCTCCCTTTATTCAGCCAGGAACTTTTATTATCAGCTATTTTTTGGTTGTTTTAATGGAAAATATAAATCCAGACAACTATTAATCACATGTAAGTATATATTTCCCACTGCTATTCTCCCTTTATATAATCAAAAATCTATTCCATTTCATCTGCACAATTTGCATTCTGATTGCCACAATACCAGCTCCTTACTGTCTAGTTTTATTGATGAGAATTTTTTCCCTTACATATTTCACAAAGTTTACCAAAAATATGTAATTATATTCCGATTGATGGTGCCCCTATCTCATCCTAAAATGATTTATCAAACCTGTTTGAGTGATTTTACAAAGCCTAGTTTTATGGCCACTGCTTTAGGGGATTTCCCATCTACGTTGTAAGCAATGCGGCCTGTATTACTCATTAAGTATCTCACTTTAAATTAGCTCCAAAATTAGTTCGGCTGCACAATGACCTTTGCATAATTTAAACTGTCTCCGATCGTACTTTGGTCCAACGACTTGTCTCCCACATGGAAATACATTTTCCAGCAGTAATAAATCACTCGCCAAATATTTATAAGTTGAATATAAATTTGCAATCTCACGTTATCTCTTCAGTTACAGAGACAGGCTGTGAAAAATAAGGGTACAACGCACAGAAGATGACTGAAGTCAAACACATTGAACTCATGTAATCATCAGGACATAAGATACAGACGCAGCAGGACCTTTTGACATCCCAGCTTGCAGCCCCATTAAATTAATTTTGTACCTAATCATTTACTTTTATTTTCAAACACTTTCCACGAAGCCTTTTATCCCAAACGCATCAGAAAGTTTGGTTAAAACATGCCCTGATTGTACCCAATGTCCGAGCAATCTCCTGCTTTCTGTGGCAGAAAGACCCAAAGCATTAAGTGTCAGAACATGTTTGCAACTTAATCAAGAAAGGCTGACTCTTGTTCCCTATGTCCATGGGGTAGATTACACTAAAAACCTGCTTACATAAGCGAGCAGAATTATATCCCAGTAAGGTGAAATATAGCAAAACGAGCTCAGGGATGGAACTGGGTGAGATGGTGAGGCAGACCTGCGGCAGAATTTAAAAGCAAAAGGAATCTTTCCTCGACAGAATTGAAAGAAAGTTATCTTGCCGTGGGTACAAAAGCTGAGGTCGTCGTGTTAAATGTGTTCAGTGGGTGTCTGTGGAGTTCAAAGTGACAAACTTAATCGTATGTTAGGATGTAGGCAGCGAAGCTGGGTCAGACAGATAGACAGGCAGGCAGAGACAGTGCGAGAGAGAGAGAGAGGGGTAGAGAGAGCGGGAGAGACGGGTGAAATTTCTCTCAATAAAGATAATCTAAATAGTTGATAATAAAACAATAGAATGAGTAAAGGAATCAGAAGGACTATATAAATGAAGTTGAGCGTCAATCACTAAGCCGAAGGGTGAAAATGAACAGCAGGAGGAAATGCAGATCAAGAATTTAGGGAATAATTTGTAAAAAGAATGACAATCATAAACTATGGCAGTGATTGAGAAAGGAATAAATCAAATAAACCTTGTAATATCCTACAAAACATGACAACATATGAATAAGAATAGTCACAGTGACAGTATAATTCCATTAGAAATAATAAACTCTGTAAACATGGGCAAAGATATTCGATGTCTCTCTGTTTCTCTCTGTCCTTCCCTCTATATTTCTCTATCTCTCTCTGTGCCTCCTTCTCTTTCTATCTCTCTCTCTTCTCAGTCAGTATTAGTACTGCATTGTTACGCACATAGAAGAACATTTGCACACGGTAGCCTAGCAAGCACACTGAACATGTTTAAGCTGAGAATATCAGATTCCAGAAAACATTTGTGTGTTTTAAATATCAGTGAATTAATGGAAGGGGACATCAAACGTGCTATCACGCGGCACTTGATTAGAAATAACCTGCTCACTGATGCCCACTTTGCATTCCACCAGGTAAACTCGGCTCCTGAACACGTTACAGCCTTGTTTCAAACATGGACAAAAGCGCTGACCTCCAGAGGTGTGGTGACAGTGACTGTCCCTGACCTGAACGCAACATATGACCGAGTGCGGAACCAAGGAGCCCCAGCTAAACTGGAGTCAATAAGCATCAGCGGGAAAACTCTCCACTGGTTGGGGTCATACCGATTATATAATAAGATGTTTGTGGTTGTTGGAGATCAGTCTGAGTTGCAGGAGTTACTCAGCGTAGTGTCCTGGGCCCAACCATTCTCAGCTGCATCATCAATTACATTCGTTCCATCATATGGTAAGAAGTGGGGATGTTCTCTGATGATTGCACAATGTCCAGCACCATTAGCGGCACGTCAGATGCTCAATCAGTCTACGTCCAAATGCAGCAGGACCTGGATAATATGCAGGCTTCGGCTGACAATTGGCAAGTAACATTCACGACACACAAGCGTCAGGCAATGGCCTTCTCTAACAAGAGAGAATCCAACCATCGCCCTTTGATTTGCAATGTCATTGGCATCATTGAATGTCCCACTATCAACATCCTGGTGGTTACCATTGAACAGCCTCTGAACTTAACTATCCAAATGAATACTTTCTCTACAAGACCATGTCAGACGTAATGAAAGCAACTCGCCTCGAGACTCCCCAAAGCCTGTCTATCATCTACAAGGCACAAGGCAGGAGTCTGATGCAATACTCCCCACTTGCCTGGATGAGTACAGCTCTGACAACACTGAAGAATCTCGACGCTGTCCAGGACAAAGCAGCCTGATTCATTGGCACTCCATGCGCAAACGTTCACTCTCTCCACCACCGACGCACAGGAGCAGCAGTGATGGAATCCTCGAAAGCATCGAAGACTTGGAGTAAAAGGATATGTCACTACATTCTTTAACTGCTCCCTGAAATTAGTCTGTTTCACAGCGTAAATCCCACTGTTTGTGCAGGAACTCAGGAGCTGCAGCCTGAAGCTAAATTCCTGCACATTTTGAGAGACCAAAATTTCCCTCATTTAATATCACAGTTGTCACTACATTGTAAGGAACAGAGAAAACAGTGGAAATATACATGAAGTTTAAAGGAAAATATATCAGCTTGCCAGAAGGTGCTGAATATATCCACGATGCTGTTGCATCCAGTAACACACTGAAACTATTGTACCGTAAATACTAAACTGAAATGACTGTGATATGGTTGAAGACAGCAGAGCTTAAATAGGGATACATATGATACCGAAATTGCTGAACTCGATTTTAATCATTATTCTGTCATCTTTGCTCTCCTGAGCTGTTTTTTAAAAAATATTGCCTTCTTGGAATAACTCAGATTTTGGTGAAAGGGAGTAATGCAGTTAAACATGGCTTATTGAACTAATCCTCCTATATAGTGAGACTTACTATTCCACCCATCCCTGCTTCCCTGTCAAGCACTTTTGCAATCATTCTTCTCGTTCCTGACACGGGTTCCAGGATCACCAGCCCCTCGCTATTTACTCTATCAAAGCCCATCATGAATTTAAAAGTCTCCATTAAACCTCCCCTGAATTCTCTCCACCTAATTCTAGCCCCTCATCCCTGTTGCAAATCCAGTAAAATTCCTCTGCACCTTCTCCAAGGCCCTGACATCCTTCCTGAAATGGGCTCCCTAGAATTAGACAAGATATTTCAGCTCAGGCTTCACCAAGACTTATACATTTATACATTTTGTGTCTGACTGTCTTATTTTTGTAAACTCTGGTTCCATTTCTCAATAAAAATATATTGTTATTTTACTAATGTTAAATGTGTGTCCTGCAATATTTAATGAATTGCTTATGTCCACCCCATCTTTTGCATTTAACAAGTCATTTAATTGCCAGATTTTCTACTTCTCAATCCTCTCTTCACAGTATTCCACTCCCTAAAAACAGGCGTACACCCCAGCTGGACCAGCTGAATGTACCACTTGAGTGGTTTGCAAGAGGAATTGGATTGAAAGAGTTAACTGAACCTATTTGTTCAGTGGCTGGAATGAATTCCAGTCTCCATGGATCTTTCCCGCTGTTGTTAATAAGGGAGTCTCCTCAACGTGTTAGCTCACATTGACAGCAGAAGCTTCAGCTCTCTCACTTACAGTGACCTGCTGTTCAAGAGAGAGGGCAGACTATATCACAATCTGAGAGCAATAGATTGGAATGTTCCAAAAATGGATCATAATCTGAGAACAATAGATTGGAAAGTAACAACAATGGATCAGAATCTGAGAACAATAGATTGGAATGTTACAACAATGGGTCAGAATCTGAGAACAATAGATTGGAATGTTACAACAATGGATCAGAATTTGAGAACAATAGATTGGAATGTTAGGGCAATGAGCAGAAGTTTATCAACGGCGCTTTATCAACTTTCTACATATTATAAGTGGATGTCATTGGAAAGCCGGGTCTATTGGATGCTCTACGTTATTCAGGCGGGTTACTATCCCTTCCTTGCTATTATTGGCCTCCCTGGTAAGTCTCAGTTTACATGGCTATTAATTGTATAAAACATGTTTAACTGCATTACACTCCGCCATCTAAATTTGAAGTGTTTCAAGTTTGCTAAGTTTTTCAACCAGTTCAGGAAATGTGAGACATCAAGATTATGACAATCATCGAGTTCCGCAATTTCAGTGCATATTTCATCTACTCTGCCTTCCATTATATTACAGACATGTCAGTTTATTAGTGTATCTGCAGCAGTTTCAATATGTCACTAGATGCAGCAACATAGTGGAACACTTCAGCGCCTTCAGCCAAATAGATTTAAAAATTTAAGTATGTTGTGTAATTCCAATGTTTTCACTGTTCCTTACAGTAAACCTATTGTCGATTGTGATCTTAACTCGGGGAAATTGTGGTCTCTCCAAGTGTGTCACTCGCTACCTGGTGTCCATGGCAGCAGCGGATCTACTGGTCATTATTTTCGACTTGATATTGAGACACATTCCAATTGTTTATTGGGAATATTTTAACTTCCTGTGGGCCATGCGTGTGTGTAATATCCATGCCGTCGTGCTTCATGCAGCCACTGACTGCTCTGTATGGTTCACCGTCTCGTTTACCTTTGATCGGTTTGTGGCCATTTGTTGCCAGAAGTTGAAAAGTAAATATTGCACTGTGAAAACGGCGACTGTGGTTCTCGGATCAGTGACTGTGCTTAGCTTCCTAAAGAATATTTTCTGGTATTTTATGGTGTCAGATTCGTATATGCAGAGGAACAGACCATGGTTTTGTTTGGTAACATTTGAAGTTCAGAATAATCCGGTCTGGATAATCATCGAATTCCTCCATCACATCCTTACCCCCTGTGTCCCATTTGTCCTGATTCTGCTGCTCAATCTTCTCACCGTCAGACACATTTTAATGAGCAGCAGAGCCCGCAGGAGACTCCGGGCTCACAGCAGTGGGGAGAGGCCCAGAGACCCAGAAATGGAGAGTCGGAGGAAATCCATCATTTTACTGTTTGTTATCTCGGCCAATTTCATTCTGTTGTGGGCAATGTTAATGGTGTATTCTATATGGAGGCGGATTTATTATATGGTGTCTTATTCTGTATGGATGGGTCACTCTGTGCGGGAATTGGGCTTCATGCTGCAGCTGCTGAGTTGCTGCACAAACACTGGGATTTACGCTGTGACCCAGACTAAGTTCAGGGAGCAGTTGAAGAATGTGCTGAAATATTCCCTTACACCAATTCTACGATGCTTTCGAGTACTTAAAGAAATGAATCACTGAGAGTTTCCAATATTTTACCACTTGATTTCTCTTTTCCAGCGGGGAGATGAGCTGCTTCTGTTGTGACAGAGTCGGGGCCAGTCCTGGCCCCATTGTAAAATGTGGGGGGCAGGGACTCTCTGTGTTGTGACAAAGCGGGTTGTCGCCTATCGCTCTGGTGACAGAGGGAATGGTGGATACTGTGACTATTGTTAGAGAGCGGGGAGGGCTCTGCTGCTACAGGGACAGTGAGGCTGGGGCCTATCGCTCTGGTGACAGAGGGGATGTTGGATACTGTGACGATGGTTAGAGAGCGGGGAGGGCTCTGCTGCTATAGGGACAGTGAGGTGGGGCCTATCGCTCTGGTGACAGAGGGGATGGTGGATACTGTGACTATGGTTACAGATTGGGGAGGGCTCTGCTGCTATAGGGACAGTGAGGCTGGTTCCTATCGCTCTGGTGACAGAGGGGATGGTGGATACTGTGATTATGTTGAGAGAGCGGGGAGGGCTCTGCTGCCATAGGGACAGTGAGGCTGGGGCCTATCACTCTGGTGACAGAAGGATGGTGAATACTGTGACTATGGTTAGAGAGCGGGGAGGGCTCTGCTGCAATAGGGACAGTGAGGCTGGGGCCTATCGCTCTGGTGACAGAGGGGAAGGTGGATACTCTGACTATGGTTGCAAAGTGGGGAGGGCTGTGATGCTATAGGGACACTGAGGCAGGGGCCTATCGCTCAGGTGACAGAGGGGATGGTGTATACTGTGACTATGGTTAGGGAGCGGAGAGGGCTCTGCTGCTATAGGGACAGTGAGGCTGGGGCCTTCGCTATGGTGATAGAGGGGATGGTGGATACTGTGACTCTGGTTAGAGAGCGGGGAGGGCTCTGCTGTCATAGGGACAGGGAGGCTGGGGCCTTGGCTATGGTGCCAGTGAGAGGCAGGGCCTGTGCTGTGGTGGGCAAAACTGGGCATTTCCTCTGACTCTGTTGCAGACGGGCGAGCGGAGACTCGGTCTCTGGTAACATAGTGGGGGGGCCCTTTCTCTATGGGGGCTGACCGAAGATAATACCCGACTTAATGTTCCCTGGATCGGCCACGGCCTAATCCCATTCCAGTTACCAGCTCTCTCCCTCTAGGGACCTCATACATTGGAGACTAGATGGAAAAGGGGGCGGGGTGGGGTTAAATGTCACCGTTTTCCTGCAGTGAAATAAGAACAGGAAGGGGTAACCATGCCTGGTAGACTGGGCGAGTTTTCTGATACTACAGGTTCACAGGGGATGAGTGAGATATACCAGGAATGTGGATGGATGGGGTACTTACAGCATTAAATGTAACAATAAATAATGTCCCACACCCTTTTCGTGTTTTCAATATATGCTCTACCGATAAAGCATCAGAAAGAAATTGAGAAAATTATCTTGAAGGCGTTAAAAAAAAAATAGCAAGATCCAACACGTTGGGTTAAACATTCCAAATGTATTGCAGAGGAAATTACAGTGTACAGCAAAGTTTATTTACTTCCATTCTGATTGAGATTAGCGTCTGATAACTGTACCGAATGTGCACATAGCAGTCTGAAATAATCCCCAAATACCATCTCCAGCCTATATCTCCAATGGGAAATGAAGAATGAGTTCATGTAGAAGATCAAGTGGTATAAGGTCGAATAGACCTGCCGATGGCACTGTGCACCTTGCTGCAAATTCCAATCCCTGACAGTATTGTTCAATCTGCACTCTTTGTTCCCAGATATAACCAATAACTGAACTTCTCCGAGACTGGCACAGAGCAGTGTCTGTAGTGACGGTGAGCTGCCAGCAGAGGGTGGCATTGGCTCACTTTAATCTCTTATCAGCAAAACGGGTTTGAGAGCAGGATTCGACCTGGGGAGATGGGATTGTGAAACCAACTATGCACTCACATTCCTATCCTGCCTGATGCTGACCCTCACCACTCATTGAGCAGCCCTTAAAATAAAGGGAGAAAAAAAGGTTTATGATGATAGAGCCATTCCCAGGAATTAGCGAGCGTTTCGAACCATTCAGTTAAGCGTTGAGGAATTTATTGAGCACAAAATTCAATTAATAACAATTACACACAAAGTATTAAAAGAATCAGATTTACCATCAGAGCGGATTATCAGACGCTCCAGCGTGTTCCAGTTGTAAGCTCAGTATTCAGCCACTGAAATCCTTGCAATGGAATGCTCCTTGCATTCTGACCCTTTATTGATGCCTTTCTAACGGAGAGATTTCCTTGTCTGATTGTCCATCAATGGAAGCCCTGCTTGCTGACCTGTGCAGTTTGACAGGTTTACCCTGCAGTGTCAGTGGGTCATTTCACAGCATTTCTATTGATGCTCGTCAGTGAAAATGGGAAAAAAAATTCTCGCTTTTCATTTCCTCAGGATTTAAATTCCCTGTAAGGAATATGTCAATCAATCCAACTCGTATCAGTAACTTCAGTTAATTCAGCTGCTCCCCTCACATTTTCTCCTATCACACCAGCATCAATATATGTTTATACAGCAGGTCTAACACAGCTTTTGTCACACACAATTACTCTAATATCTAATACAATCTTGACTTGTGAGTCTATTTTTAATTCTACAAATCCCAGCACCCAATTATTCGCCCAATCTATAGAAACATTGATTAAATACGTGGTATCTTCACAGAGGTTGACCTTCAACCAGGGTCTTTCTGTTGTCCCTGTGCCCGTTCTCAGTGTTGACAGCTCCATGAGGGTTTAGGACCTGTACACAGTGGGTGATCTTTAATCGAACACCTTCATTAAACAGGAGATCACGTCATTCCTGGGACAGGCCTGAGCTGGAAGTGTCAGTCTGGCTTCAGCCTGACCAGCCGTCACTAATTTAAAAGAGGGAAATCATTCTCTGTTTAACTAAGCAAATGCTGAATAACTCCCCCACCCTTGCAGTGTGGAACTGAATCAATACGGGTAACAGAATCACACATGTCACGCTGTAGATGATCACTTTGCTGACAGGTTCTCTGTGTTAAAGAAGCTAAGGTTAAAGCAGAGCCGCCATGGAGCGAGTTTGTAAAACACACGGAGATGGGATCACAGCTGCTCGGTGACCCTCTCCATCTCTTTCACGGTTCCGGACGGTCTACACCTGTACACTGAATGTCTTCCCGCTTCAAGCCGATTAGACATTGATCCTTCTGGAGCTGCCGCAAACAGAAGAAATGATGGATGAATGTCACAAGCATGGGAGGAACTGGGCAGGATGACGGGCTGTGTGAGAGTTGGATTGATCATGAGAAATATCACCTTTTACAGTTCATTCGTGGGATGTGGGATTCCAGGTGGTGGTGTTCCCATTATCTGCTGCCCTTGTACTTCTAGATGGTAGCGGTTGTGGGCTGGAAAGGTGCTAACTAAGGATATTTTGTGAGGTCACTTTTTTCAATGTGGGCTCTGTGCGTAGTGTGGGCTCTGTGTTCAGTGTGGGCTCTGTGTTCATTGTGGGCTCTGTGTTCAGTGTGGGCTCTGTGTTCAGTGTGGGCTCTGTGTTCAATGTGGGCTCTGTGCTCAGTGTGGGCTCTGTGTTCAGTGTGGGCTCTGTATTCAGTGTGGGCTCTGTGTTCAGTGTTGGCTCTGTGTTCAGTGTGGGCTCTGTGTTCAGTGTGGGCTCTGTGTTCAGTGGGGGCTCTGTGTTCAGTGTGGGATCTGTGTTCAGTATGGGCTCTGTGTTCAGTGTGGGCTCTGTGTTTAGTGTGGGCTCTGTGTTCAGTGTGGGCTCTGTGCTCAGTGTGGGCTCTGTGTTCAGTGTGGGCTCTGAGTTCAGTGTGTGCTCTGTGTTCAATGTGGGCTGTGTGCTCAGTGTGGGCTCTGTGTTCAATGTGGGCTCTGTGATCAGTGTGGGTTCTGTGTTCAGTGTGGGCTCTGTGTTTAGTGAGGGCTCTGTGTTCAGTGTGGGCTCTGTGTTCAGTGTGAGCTCTGTGTTCAGTGTGGGCTCTGTGTTCATTGTGGGCTCTGAGTTCAGTGTGGGCTCTGTGTTCAGTGCGAGCTCTGTTTTCAGTGTGGGCTCTGTGTTCAGTGTGGGCTCTGTGTTCAGTGTGGTCTCTGTGTTCAGTGTGGGCTCTGTATTCAGTGTGGGCTCTGTGTTTAGTGTGGGCTCTGTGTTCAGTGTGGGCTCGGTGTTCAGTGTGGGCTCTGTGTTCAATGTGGGCTCTGTGATCAGTGTGGGCTCTGTGTTCAGTGTGGGCTCTGTGTTCAGTGTGGGCTCTGTGTTCAGTGTGGGCTCTGTGTTCAGTGTGGGCTCTGTGTTCAGTGTGTGCTCTGTGTTCAGTGTGAGCTCTGTGTTCAGTGTGGCTCTGTGTTCAGTGTGGGCTCTGTGTTCAGTGTGGGCTCTGTGTTCAGTGTGGGCTCTGTGTTCAGTGTGGGTTCTGTGTTCAGTGTGGGCTCTGTGTTCAGTGTGGGCTCTGTGTTCAGTGTGTGCTCTGTGTTCAGTGTGGCCTCTCTGTTCAGTGTGAGCTCTGTGTTCAGTGTGAGCTCTGTGTTCAGTGTGGGCTCTGTGTTCAGTGTGAACTCTGTGTTCAGTGTGGGCTCTGTGTTCAGTGTGGGCGCTGAGCTCAGTGTGGGCGCTGTGTTCAGTGTGGGCTCTGTGTTCAGTGTGGGTTCTTTGTTCAGTGTGGGCTCTGTGTTCAGTGTGGGCTCTGTGTTCAGTGTGGGCTCTATGTTCAGTGTGGGCTCTGTGTTCAGTGTGGGCTCTGTGTTTCGTGTGAGCTCTTTGTTCAGTGTGAGCTCTGTGTAGAGTGTGGGCTCTGTGTTCAGTGTGAGCTCTGTGTTCAGTGTGAGCTCTGTGTTCAGTGTGGCTCTGTGTTCAGTGTGGGCTCTGTGTTTAGTGTGGGCTCTGTGTTCAGTGTGGCTCTGTGTTCAGTGTGGGCTCTGTGTTCAGTGTGGGCTCTGTGTTCAGTGTGAGCTCTGTGTTCAGTGTGAGCTCTGTGTTCATTGTGGGCTCTGTGTTCAGTGTGTGCTCTGTGTTCAGTGTGAGCTCTGTGTTCAGTGTGGCTCTGTGTTCAGTGTGGGCTCTGTGTTCAGTGTGGTCTCTGTGTTCAGTGTGAGCTCTGTGTTCAGTGTGTGCTCTGTGCTCAGTGTGAGCTCTGTGTTCAGTGTGGCTCTGTGTTCAGTGTGGGCTCTGTGTTCAGTGTGGGCTCTGTGTTCAGTGTGGGCTCTGTGTTCAGTGTGAGCTCTGTGTTCAGTGTGAGCTCTGTGTTCATTGTGGGCTCTGTGTTCAGTGTGTGCTCTGTGTTCAGTGTGAGCTCTGTGTTCAGTGTGGCTCTGTGTTCAGTGTGGGCTCTGTGTTCAGTGTGGTCTCTGTGTTCAGTGTGAGCTCTGTGTTCAGTGTGTGCTCTGTGTTCAGTGTGAGCTCTGTGTTCAGTGTGGCTCTGTGTTCAGTGTGGGCTCTGTGTTCAGTGTGAGCTCTGTGTTCAGTGTGGTCTCTCTGTTCAGTGTGACAGTGTGCATTTGAAATCATTAATATTGGTAATAAATGTTTAATTTAGCTTTATAAAAGCCTTGAGTGCTTGGTGGTATTATTAATTACTTTTTTACAGGTAAGCATCTCAAATTCTATACAAACCTCTAAACAAAGTGTGGCAGTTGTTTAATGTTCCCTTTCGGATTTTAACAAGTCAGCATTTACCATCAGCTGTGTTGTAGCAGCCCATCTGTGTGCTTTCGGTGATGTTTTGTTTTGGGGTGAATGATTTTTAAAAATGTCAAAGCCTCTATTCCTCAAACCTGTTTTTCTATCCTGCGATTTATGTGGTACAGTTGCAACCACTCCTGACGTGTGGATATTCCTCTGGTCAGAGGGAGGAAATTATCCGGGGTTCAATAAGAGCGAGCTCAGTATTTCACAGCTTCCACCAACAATGACAGGAGTGTGAAAACAGGCACAAGTTCAGTGTGAGATTAGAGAGGTGATCATTGTTTGATGGAACTCTGAGTAAGGAGTTCGATAACATCTGAAGCCACTTCAGTGAAAATCTTTATAGACATATCAACTTATGTCAAACTGTCATTGCGCATTTGGTGCGGTCTAGATGGATTTATTCAAGGCTTTTGACATGGTCACAGAAATCAGGCTGGTGAAAACAAAAATCCCTGATGATCCAGGGGGATGGGCAAGCTTGATACAAAATTTAGGCCCAACAGCATGAAACAAAGCATCATGGGTTATGGTCATTTTGGGACCAGAAGGTTGTTTACTCTGGAATTACACACGTCTCAATTTGAGCTCCCCTCCAATATTGTGGTATATATTAATGATACGGGCATAAATGCAGGTGTGTGTGATCAAGAAATTTGCAGATATCACAAAAAATGTACACCGGCAGCGTGGTAGATAGTGGAGAGGATTTTTGTGGACTGGGAGAAGATATCAATGGACTGGGCAGAGAGGCAGAAAAGTGACGAATACAATCAAAGCCAGTGAAGTTTGAGGTGAAGTCTTCGGGAAGTCAAACAACGGAAAGGTTTACAAGGCAAATAGCAGCATAATGAGAGGTGTTCAGGAAGTGAGGGGCATTGAGGTGAATGTCCGCAGTTCGCTGAAGGTGTGATGCCTGCTAAAAAATCTGGTTAAGAAGGGGCATCGAGTGATTTGCTTGATGAGTCGATGCGCATTTCTGGTCACATCATTACAGAAAGGCTGTAACAACACTAGAGAGGGAACAGAGGAGATTTGCAAGGATGTTGTCAAGACTGGAAAACCCATGTTGTTCAGAAATGACCTCCAGAGAAGGAAATCCGCTGTCCTTATCGGACCTACAAGTGACTCCAAGTCCACAGTAATGTTGTTGACTTTTAACCGGTCACTGAAACAGTCTAACAAAGCATTCAGCTCAAGGGCAATTTGGGATGTGCAACAAATGCTGGTTTTGCAAGCGCCATGAAAATCACATCAATGGATATTTTTAAAAAGGTTAAGTAACCATGAAATCACAAGGGATATAGCAATACTGGGGAACAAGAAGAAAGAATCAGGATGGTGGTGCCAGAACTGAAAGCTTTTGACCGTCATGAAATCTTGAAAATGTCTTTGCTAAGGAACATCTGCAGTGTCCAACTCAGGAAAAAAGGTTATATGTTTCAGTGCGTATATCATCACGCTAACCTCTGGGGAATATTATGACATGCTACTCTACCTCTCCTCAGAGCACAGTCCCCTCATCTTCATTGTTAGATTATGGTGTTAACGTTATAAACGGCTCCCACGGCCATGGTGTGGAAGCGGACCTGGTATGGAAGATTTTGGGCATGGTTAAACTTCCACCACCCCTCTCCCTGGGTAAGTATCGCAGTAGGCAGGATGAGCCGAGGAGTAATGTTTTTCAAACTATCTAACGTAACCTCACAACCTCACTGTACCTCAACTTATGACTGACACCAACACCCGAGACTCTGTGTCTTGTTTCCCCTACAATCTCCCCAGTTATCCCCATCAGGATGCTTCACTCTCTTTATCTCTGCACCTCTCCCCATCACTTTCTCTATCTGTTACTATCTATCTCTCCCTTTCTCACTCCCTTTTTCTCCCTCGCCTTATGTCTCTCTTTGCCCCTTCCCCTTTCTCTGTCTCTCTCTGCCCCCGGTCTCTCCCTGTGTGTAGCAATCTCTGTGTGATTACATATCTCTCTCTCTCTCTGCCTCTTTCGCCCTGTTTCCCCCACCTCTCTGTCTGTCTCTCTCTCTCTCTTTCTCTCAATACTCCTCGCTCTCTCTCAATATCCCTCTCTCCCTTAATTTACTTCACTCCCTCTCTCTTCCTCTTTCTCTCCTGCTTGCAACTTTCTCTCTCTTAACCTCTGTCTCCATTCTGTGTCTGTCTCTCTCCCTATTCTTCTTTCAGGCCTTCTCTCTTGATCTTTCAATCAGAACCTCTCCATTTCTAAGTTGCTCTCCCTCATTCCGTGGTGCAGTAATGTTCTGCCTCTCTGCCCCTCTTTCCCTGTCTTTCTCTCTCCCCTTCTAACCTTTTCCCTCACACTCTCTGTGTGTAAGAACATCTCTCTCACGAACTATATCTATGCCTCCCTCTCAATCTCTCGTTGTGTCTCATACTTTCCCTCTCCCTCTCCCTTCCCCACTCTCACTCACTTTCACTCTCTCTCAATTCTTTTCAATTTCTCTCTGTCCCTTTCTGCCTCTCAACCCCCCCTTCGTTCCTGCATTTATCTACGTCTCTCTCCCCCTCACCATGGCTACCTCTCTCACTTTCCTTCTGTCTCTGTCACTCTCTCTCTCCCTCAACTGCCTGAACTTCTTTCCCTAACTGTCCGTCTTGCTCTCACTCTCTCTCACTCTTGCTCTCACTGCTCCTCGCTCTGTTGCTCTGAAGTTCCCTCTCCCTCTCGAAGTCACTCTATCTCACACTATGTATATATATCCTTGTAGCCCCTTCGTCACTCTCTCTCTCTATCTCTCTCTCTCTCTCTCTCTCTCTCTCGCTCTCTCTCTCACACACACACTCCCCTGATATGTCTGTCTCTAAATCTGTTTATGTTTATGGCTCCTCCTCCCTCTGTCCTTCTTTCCTTTGTTCCCTTTCTCGGCCTTCCCCTCTGTCTCTCTGTGTCTCTCTAAATGTCTTTCTCTGTCTCTCCCTTCCTCTCCCTCTGCCTGTATCTCTATCTCTGTCTGCTGTCACGATCAATGGGGATAGTGTTCTGTATTATGAAGTCCCACTTTTCCCAGAGCCTTGAATATTGTGAAAAGTTTGGCAAAACGACCACATTGCCCCAATTCTGTTTTAATGTTTAATCTAGATTAAATGAATACCAGCACCAGGTTTGTAAACCAAGAAGTAAAGAACTATTTATTGAAAAAAACTGCTTTTAACAAGTTGCAAAAGAAACAAATGTGAATTGCCAACTTCTAACTCAATAACTCAAACTCCACCCCTTCTTAAACCCCTGTACACACACGCAAACTCACGCACACACACACACACACACACAAACACACAGGCACACGCACACAAACACTCACACACACACACACACACACACACACAATCACCCAGCACACGCACACGAACACACACACAAACACACAGACAAACACACGCTCTCACACACACACACACACACACACACACACACACACACAAACACACAGGCACACGCACACAAACACACACACACACACACACACACACAATCACACAGACACACACACACGAACACACACACAAACACACACACAAACACAGGCTCACACACACAAAAGGCACAAACACACGCAGACACACACACGAAATTAAAAGAATGGAATTTAAGGGGTGAGGTAAAGCTGTTCAATAACACCAACCGGGAGTACAGCCTTAAATGGGTTGCTTTTGATTGAGATCATCCAAATTTCTTGCGTGTTTTTTGTTAATGACACGAGCTGGTCACTCAGCATCTTCCCTCTGCTGCTCACTGGTTGAAAACCTTGCTTTTCAAGTCTCTACTGGTGATTACCCCCGCCCCCCTTTGCTTTTTTACAAAGGTTTTCAGAGAAAGCAGGTTACAAATTGTGAGAAATAGCCAGCTAGCTGCTTACTGCAATCTTAAAAAAACACAGGAGAGAGAAGTTCGACATCTCCCCTCTTTGCAGGCTAGGATCTGAACTGCCTGCACTGTTACCGCACAAACCCCTGTCACCTGGTCAGAAGATAATTCAAATGTTGGCGTCAGGCAATTCCCATTAGTCCAGGGATAAAAGCAAAGAACTGCGGAGGCTGGAAATCCAGAACACAATCAAAAACAGAAATACCTGGAAAAACTCAGCCTCTCTGGCATCATTGATGGGGAGTGTCACAGTGGACATTTCGAGTCCTCATGACGCTTCAACAGAACTGTTATCGAGGGATCCTTTCCAGATCAATCGTCTTCTTTTATGACACGCTATTTCCCACGATAGTAAGTTTGTGGATATTCTTCATTCCATTCCACTGAATTAGCCTTTAAACAGTAGCCATGCTGGTTTTTAAAGCCGCAGTCCAGTTTTAAAGCGACAGTCCAAGAAAAAGAACGTCCTTTACATCTCTAGTTCTCTCACTCTCTTCCTCTCTCTTTCCCTATCTGTCACCATCTCACCCTCGATGCCTTTCTCTCTGTATCTCTCTGACCGTCTCTGCATCTCTGTCTCTCTTTAGCTCTCTCTCTATCTCTGTCTCTGCCACTCCGTGTGTGTGCTGTTTATCTCTCTATGTCTGTTTTTTTGTCTCTTTCTATCTGTCTCCCTCAAGCACTGTCTGCCTATATCTCAGCCTCTGGCTCCCTCTGTCAATATGTCTGCCTCAGTCTTCCTTTTCATTTCTCCCTCTCTATCTCTCCCTCCCTCACATTCTCTCTCTCTCGCTGAATCTCTCGGCCTCCATTTCTTTGGCCGCCCCTCTCATTCTCTGTCTCACTCTTTCTGTATGATGCCCGATCAAAGTCTCTCGCTTTGTCTCTGTCTGATTTCACCAGTCTCTCTCTGCCCCTGCCTCCCCTTCCTCTCCAACCCCCTCTCTTTATCTCTCTGTCTCTCGTGCTTATTATTTTTTCCATCTCTTAATCTCTCTTTCCCTCTCCCTCACTCTCTATCTCCCTTTCTCTCCCTCTCCCGTGAGGTCTGTCCCTGATTTTTTCAGTGACTTTCCTGCTCTCCCTGTCTGTAGTTATCTCTGTCCCTCTCTTTCAATCTATTTCTATCCCTGCCTCTCTTCCTTTCTTTGCATCCCCTTTGTTGTCTCTGCCTTTGCCCGGGCCTGTCTCGCTGTCTCACTCTCTGCTTCACTCTGAGTCGCCCTCTATTTCCCAGCCTCCATCCCGCTCTGCCTCTCATTCTCATCCTCTGACTCTCCTTCTACCTCTCCCTTGCTCACTCCTCGCTCTGCCTATCCTGTTCTGTTGCTCTATCTCTCTCACTCTATCTCCCGCGCTCCCGCTATCTCTGCCTGTGGCAGCCTGTAGATGTCTCTCTGCCTCTTAATCTTTCTCTCTGGCTGTGTCCCATTATTTCTCTCTCAATTCCGTTTGTCTCTCTCAGCCTCTGTGACTCTCAGTCACTGTGACTCTCTTTCACTCTCTCTTGCTCTCTTAATCATTTTTCTTTCTCTCTCTCTCTCTCCATTTGATTCTGCCTGTCTCACGCCCTCCCTTTGTCAATACCTTGTGCAATGTGTATTTCTCTATCCGTCTCTCTCTGCCGCTCTCTCACTTTGCCACTGCCCTTGTATCTCTCTGTTGCAATTTCCCCCTTGATGCCTCTCTCTAACTTACTCTCTCTATATCTCTGTTTCACACTCTCTGTTTCTTCTCTCGCCCTTCCCACCACACCCTGTCTGTATGAGTGCTGAGTTGATTCCACATTCACAGCTCCCAGGGTAAAAGCCTCTTCTCATTCCGTTTACAGTCTTGAGATGAAAGTGATACAATCCCCCCCCTTCTGCTGGCCACTCAGCGCCACTACAGGCGCTGCTCTCTGCCAGTCTCAGAGAAGTTCAGTTACTGCATGGGTGCATCTGGAAACAGATTGAGTAACTGTGAATATTGAATAATATTGTAAGGGATTGAGGTTTACAGCAGGGTGCACAGTTCACTTGGGTGGTGCATTCACTCTTTCACCACGTGTCCCTGGATATGAACTCCCTCCTCATTCCTCATTGGAGTTACTGACTGGGGATGTTTGTTGGGGATTATTTCAGACTGCTATGTGCACATTAGGTACACTTATCATTCTCTAATCCCATTCAGAATGGGGGTAGGTAAATTTTGCTCCATTCTGTAATTTCGCTTCAATACAAAATCAATGCATAACCCCACACAATGCATCTTGCTAAAAGTTTCCATACGTTTCAAATAAAATTTTCCAAGTTTCTCACACTGATTCTTTCCAAATGGAAACAAATAATTTGAAAGCACATGCAACATAGAGAATTGTTTGTTAGAGTTCTTTATATCGGAAAGCCACAGTGCTCACAACCCCCATCCCTCCATCTTCCTGGTATATCTTTATCTGCCCCAGTGAATGTGTAGCAGGAGCAATCTCGCCCCAGTCTACCTGGTACGTTTTCCCTCTTCCTGTTCTTATTTCCTTGCAGGAAGGAGTTGGCATTTAACCACGCCAGTCTACCGCCCTCCACATCTAGGCTCCAATTTTAAGGGCACTAGAGGGAAAAAGCTGAAACCAGGATTTGGATTAGGTCGAGGCCCGTCCAGTGACCATGAACGCAGGTGCTAGCTTTGCTCTGTCCCCACGCTGTTACCAGACTCAAAGTCTCCACTACACCCTCTGCCTGCCGAGCCAGGGGGAATGTCCCACTCTGCATCCATTGCAACAGGCCCTGCATCTCATTGATTCCAGAGCAATGCGCCACATTCCCCCTCTCCCAAAAACGCAAAACCACCAGCTTTCACTGTCCCCATGATATAGTCTCTTCCTCTCTTGGATCTGCAGATCTCTGTTAATAAGGGCTGAAGATGCCGCTGACACGATGAGCTAACATTTTGAGGAGTCACCCTCCTTAAGAGTTTCGGGAAGGGTCCATGGAGACTGACATTAATTCCAGCCACAGAACAAACAGGTTCTGTTAAACCTGTGAATCCAATTCTTCTTGCACCCAACTGATGTCGTCCATTTACGTGGTCCAGCTGGGACATGTGAGAGTTTTAGAGGGACGGAGTAGTGTCAAGAAAGAACTGAGATGTAGAACATTGGCAAATAGTGGAGTTGTGACAGAGAGAGAGAGTGAATGAATGTGACAGAGATAGATAATGTGAGTGCACTTCGCACAGAGAGGGGGAGTGGCTGAGTGTATATGACGGAGTGAGTGTAAATATACATGCCAGCGGGAGAGACCATGAGTGTATGTAGCAGAGAGAGAGGGGAGTCAGAGTATGTGTGACAGAGAGAGGGAGAGAGTGTGAATATTTGTGACAGAGGGAGAGACTGTGAGTTCTTGTCACAAAGAGGGAGTGGGTGTGAGTGTGTGTAACAGAGAGAGGGAGAGACAGTGACTGTGTGACAGACAGAGGAAGAAAGTGTGATTTTATTGTGACAGAGAGAGGGAGAGGCTGTGATTTTTTGTGATGGAAGGAGGTAGATATTGTGAATGTTTGTGACAGATGGATAAAGTGTGAGTGGTTGTCAAAGAGAGAGGAGGAGAGCCTGAGTGTGTGTTACAGAAAGAGAGAGAGAGTGTGAATGTTTGTGTCAGAGAGACCACGTGAATGTGTGTGTATGAGAGAGGGACTAAGTGTGAGTGTTTCTGACGGAGATGCAGAGGATGTGAGTGTCCGTGACTGCAGGAGTCAGGGTGAGTGTATAAGTGGGGGAGTGTGTTTGTGTGTTACAGAGTGTCAGAGAGTGTGAATGCATTTGACAGAGAGAGGGTGAGCGTGTGTTTGACAGAGGGAGAGAATGTGAGTGTTTGTCATAGAGAGAGAGGAGAGTGTCTGTGTATGTCACACAGAGGGGGAGTATAAGTGTGTGTGGCAGAGAGAAGCGGATAGTGTGAGTGTGAGCAACAGAGAGAGCGGGATAGTGTGAATGTTTGTGACAGAGAGAAGCGGATAGTGCACGTGTGTTTGACAGATAGAGAGAAAGAGTGTTCACTTGTGCGAGGGAGCGTGTGCGGGCCTATCTGTGTGTGACAGAGAGACGGAGAGTATGTCAGCATGTAAGAGAGAGTTTGTGCGTGTGTGCAACAAACAAAGGGAGAGAGTGTGAGTGCTTTTCACAAAGAGGGGGCGAGAGTGAAGGGGAGAGTGTGAGTGTGTGTGACAGAGACAGGGAGAGAGTGTAAGTGCTTGTCATATAGAGAGGACGAGATTGTGATTGTGTATCACAGGGAGGGGATAGAGCGTAGGTGTGCATTATAGTGAGGGGGCGAGTGTGTTTGTGTATGGCAGAGGGAGGGGGAGAGTGTCAATTTTTTTATCACAGGGAGGGTATAGAGTGTGATTGTGTGTGACAGAGAGAGGAAGTGATTGTGAATATTCATGACAGAGAGGGGGAAAGTGTGAGTAGGTGTGACAGAGAGGGTTGGATAGTGTGAGTGTGTGTGACAGTGAGAGGGGAGAGTGCATGCGTGCGAGGGCTTGTCATTGAGAGTGGGCAACAGCGTGAATGTCTATGAAAAAGGGAAGGGGTGAGTGCGAGTGTGAGTGACATAGAGGGTGGGAGAGTGTGAATGTGTGTCGCAAAGAGTGGGGTGAGGGTAAGTGTGTGCGAGACAGAGAGAGGAAGAGCATGTGAGTGCTTGTCATTGAGAGGGGGCGAGAGCGCAGTGTGTTTCACAGGGAGGGGGAAGATTGTGAGTTTATGAAAAATATAGGAACATGCCCTGCCTCTGCTTCCAAACTACAGCAAAATGCCCCGCCTGCATGGAGCAATGGCGTATCATGCCCCGCTTCTCCTCTGACACTGAAGCAATTGGTCCTGCTACAGGCGCAAAAATGGAGCAACAGGCCCCGCACCCGCTCCGACCAAAATGCAGCAGGCCACACCTCCGCTCTGACATTGCAGCAACAGGCCCCTCCTCCACTCCGACCAGGAAGCAGCAGGCCACACCTCCACTCTGACAATGGAGCAACAGGTCCCTCCTCCACTCCGACCAGGAAGGAGCACGCCAAACCTCCGCTCTGACAATGGAGCAACAGGCCCCTCCTCCGCTCCGACCAGGGAGCAGCAGGCCACACCTCCGATCTGACAATGGAGCAAAAGGCTCCTCCTCCACTCCGACCAAGAAGCAGCAGGCCACACCTCCGCTCTGACAATGGAGGAGCAGGCCCATCCTCCACTCCGACCAGGATGCAGCAGGCCACACCTCCGCTCCGACAATGCAGCAACAGGCCGCTCCTCCACTCCGACCAGGAAGCAGCAGGCCACACCTCCACACTGACAATGGAGCAACAGGCCCCGCACCCGCTCCGACCAAAATGCAGCAGGCCACACCTCCGCTCAGACAATGGAGCAACAGGCCCCGCCTCCACTCCGACCAGGATACAGCTGGCCACACCTCCGCTCTGCCAATGGAGCAACAGGCCCCTCCTACACTCCGACCAGGAAGCAGCAGGACACACCTCCGATCTGACAATGGAGCAACAGGCCCCGCCTCCACTCCGACCAGGGAGCAGCAGGCCACACCTCCGCTCTGACAATGCAGCACAGGCCCCTCCTCCACTCCGACCAGGAAGCAGCAGGCCACACCTCCGCTCTGACAATGGAGCAACAGGCCCCTCCTCCACTCCGACCAGGAAGCAGCAGGACACACCTCCGTTCTGACAATGGAGCAACAGGCCCCTCCTCCACTCCGACCAGGAAGGAGCAGGACACACCTCCGCTCTGACAATGCAGCAACAGGCCCCTCCTCCACTCCGAGCAGGAAGCAGCAGGACACACCTCCGATCTGACAATGGAGCAACAGGCCCCTCCTCCACTCCGACCAGGAAGCAGCAGGCCAAACCTCCGATCTGACAATAGAGCAACAGGCCCCTCCTCCAATCCGACCAGCAAGCAGCAGGCCACACCTCCGCTCTGACAATGGAGCAACAGGCCCCTCCTCCACTCCGACCAGGAAGCAGCAGGCCACACCACCGCTCGGACAATGGAGCAACAGGCCCCTCCTCCACTCCGACCAGGAAGCAGCAGGCGACACGTCCGATCTGACAATGGAGCAACAGGCCCCTCCTCCACTTCGACCAGGAAGCAGCAGGCCACACCTCTGCTCTGACAATGGAGCAACAGGCCCCTCCTCCACTCCGACCAGGAAGCAGCAGGCCACACCTCAGATCTACCAATAGAGCAACAGGCCCCATCTCGCTCTGGCAAAAGTGCAACAGGCCCCGCCTCCACTCTGGCAATGCATCAAAGGGTCCCGCGCCAGCTGTGACAATGGAGCAACAGGCCTCGCTCCCGCTTTCACATTGGATCAACATGTCCCGCCCATGTTCTGGTAAAAGAGCCTCATGCCCTACACCTCCCACTGCTCTAGTCAGCCAATGTTCTGTCCATGTTACTGTGTGACCCCCCGATATGCTGAGCTTATGTTTTCAGCAAACACCTTTCATGTGGCAGCTTATCAAATGCCTCCTGAAAACCCAAGCAGAGCAGATCTACAAGTTCCCCTTTTTCCTGGTGCAAGTTGCAGCATCAAATAAATCGGTTCACCATGAGTCCTCTTGCATAAAACCATGCTGACTCTCGCCCGTTAACTTTAGTTTTTCGAAGTGGCCAGCGAGAACACGGTTGGCGATCAATTCTAACACCTTCCCCATGTCAGGCATCAAGGTAACTTCCCTATCATTCCCTGATTTCTGCTCTCTCCCTTCTTGAACAGAAGGGTTAAATTTATTGATTTCAGGTCTGATGGGACCTTTCCAAAATCTAGCGAATTTGGGAAAATTCATGCCAGCACATACACGACCTCTACACCTAACGTTCCAGAAACAGTACCTGTCCACCTTTCAGGCCTGTGAAGTGAACATGCAACTTGATAAAATTGTTAAAAAGTATATTTTTTGAGTCATAGCAGCATTCAGGAAAGAGGCACCTGTGCCATTTGGTGCTGTCAGGCTCCCACATTAAAGGAAGAATATACGTGTGGCACAATCTGGTTGGGGATTGCCTCACCGCGCCTGTCCCAGATGCAGCTAAACAATCTCAGCAAACTGGCAGATCAATTGAAACCAGAGAATCTCCCGAAACTCCAACCATCTCCACGGTGACCTGGCATCTTCTGGTATCTTGTCAAATAGATCTTCAGTTTACACATCCTTAAATTGAAAATATTTCACTGAAATGAAGAAACATATGGACGTTACAGACCCTCAGTGCTAATTCATGACGCTTGAACTAATTTAGCTCCAAAAGTTCAAAAAAGTTCTTTTTGACCGCCAGCCCTGAGTGAAATGATTGCAACCCCCATCTCTACACAGGGAGGCTCACAGAGTGCCATGGGATCTTTGATGCCCACCTGTGAGAGCTTGCAGTGCCTCGGTTTAAAGTCTCATTTGAAAGCCTGCACGTCTGACACTGTCACACTCCCTCAGTAATTCACTGAAGTGTCAGCCTAAACTATATAAAGTGAGATTTAAACCAAAGCCCTTTTGACTTGGGGGCCATGAGGCTACTGCTGAACCAACGTAAATGTTAAAAGCTCAAGAGGGACTTTTTTATTCCTTCAATAAACCTTTGTACATTTTCTTGTCTTTACAGAACATAAGATCCCATATTTCACACAGGGCCCCAACTCCTACATTGCTCTGCCCACCATAAAGCATGCCTACCATGAGTTTTAAATCAGGATAACATTCCGCCCAGATGCAGCTGATGGTAAGAATTCCTACCCTCTGTGTTCCTCATAAAAGCTCTGAATTACGCTCAAGTAAAGAAGCCATTCAGTGACTCACCCAAGCGACCTTCATGTGTGAAGTGCGGGTTAGCGGGTGGAATTTGGAGAAATGACATTGAATCTAACCCTCTCCTCACTTGACACCAAAATAGTCCAACGGCAGCTTCTATGTGAGTGTAGCTCAGTAACAGTCCATATCCTCCAGTAAGAATATTACTGTGGGGACCTGATCAACAGGAGATCCTACTAGAAAATAAATAGTTAAACATTTTTGATATATGTGCTTGGTTTGATTTGCTCCATCAGTTGCTGATTTTGTTTTAGATGATGAGTGCTGATTAAATCCCTACAGTCTCAGAGCTAAGATTCTTCCCAACCAGCTCGCTCAATGGTGTCATCGGCACTGACTCTTTAGATATCAAACAAAATGGAGGGGCAGTCGTGGTGGATCCTGATTTCACTATGAGAGAGATCATCCATTGTTTCAGTACCCGTGTCCTTTCTAATCCGGCCGGTTATATCTGGGTTGAAAGGAAAGAATGTCTTATTCAAATAGAATGGTTCTGGACTGCAGTGGACAGACTGGAAGTTTGGTGGGTTCAGGTTCAATCGAGGCATTCAAGAGGCAATTACATGATTATTTATATGGACAAGATATGAAGAGTTACAGGGACAAGTCAGGAGGATGGCACTGAGCCATGATGCTCATTCGGGCGGCAGGTTTAGACACGATGGGCCAATGGCCTCTTTCTGCTCAGTCGCAATTCTGCGATTCTGTGATTCTCTTATTGTTTCAGGTGTCCAGAACTTTAACAGTGAGAACATGTCAGTCCGTTGAATACACGACTACCTTATTGTGTAAAAACGTGAAGGAGGGGGTGAGTGCTAATTGAGGGGGGCGGGGGACTGTCAGAGGGTCAGTAATGAGGGAGTGCTGCACAAACCGAGTGTCAGTACTGAGGGAGTGACTCACTGTCAGTGACTCTGTACTGAGGGGGGCAGTGCACTGTCAAATGGTCATTGCTGAGTGAGCGCTGCAATCACGCATTGCCTTATGTGGATTACCACCTTCATCCTTAAGGGGTTGTTCCAGATCACGATCTCTTGTCTGAAAATTATCTTCACCTGAGTTTAAAATATCCACCTCTCACATACTCGTGCTTGGTGACTGAAGAAATGATCCACCACACCCTCAGTGAAGGATTCCAACAGCGATCGTACTCTTCATCCAGATTATTCTTTGAAAACAATATAATGCTCAGCTATGATACAAATACGTGGATATTATAATGGTCCGTGGCTCTCGTTATAAAAATTATTTCCCTCGTCAGGAACGTGCAGTGTTGAGCTCTGTGAAGTCGTGTACAGAATACTGTGTGAGGCATTCTGTTTCCTATCTTATTTAAACATTTATTCAAGAGCCAGAACTTGCAAAACACTTTAAATAGTTCAGTACATGGAACGTTAAACATATACAAAGATGGAAAGCATAATCTTAATTCTAATATAGAATCCAGAACATAAAACTATTCAATGCTACAGTCAGAAATATCTTATAATTGTGCATCAAGCTTTAAAGCAAATTGTTACCTTAAGGAACAAGAAGAGTGAGCTGATAATGGTCAGCGCAATGAAGTTTGAAATGAGCAGCCACGCAGACAGCTCTAGTGAGAAGCAGAATTTCAACACCGCTGGCTTTTCAGTGGTATGATTTCCTATCTATCTGTTAATTTTGATTGAATTACATTGCCCTTAGCAACCGTAGTGTTGCTTCTTTGAATAAGCTCTTTTATCTTAAGGTTCTATTATTCACTGCTTTTCATAATGGTTTAATTGTTGTGGACGTTCTCACTCTATGGTCACTGTGAGAGCTTTTATGTTCAATAAATGTTTGTAATATGTTCTAATAACAACTCTTACAACCAGTTTACCTTATTTCAGTATTCGCATCATCTGTATTATTTTAATCCACTTTATAAACTTTTCACAGAATGTTCTTATAATATATATATATATATATATGTATTTCCAATTAGATTATTGAAAGGCTATATCCCCGCGGCAACGGCCCTTCAGAAAGCTTTCTGATCATGTTCACTTCGAAATGAATATAATCCACTCGAACTTAGTGATATACTGGACCAGGTTATCAGGATTCTTTGTTAAAACATCAATAACTCCAAAGTGCACACTAACTTATTTTTTTAATGTTACTATCGTTTTATTATGCTTTTGCTAAATGTTGAAACTTTATCACATAGACAGAATAAACATATTCTGATGTTTTTTTTTCCTGGAGATTGCCCATATCTGGTACTGGATTCCGAAAAGGGCTTTTGAAATTTCAGTGAATTGTCACAACATGAGGACATGTTCCAATGGTGCTTTGATGTACCTGAATGTGAAAAGTAACCTTTCTGAAGCTTTTATCCGTCTTCTACACCTTAACACAGAGTGACCACTGATTCAATTCTAAAGTAAAATGTTCGAATCATATTCAACCTCACTATTTCTATCTTCCATCAAAGGCTGTAGGCTGATTGGTTGGAGAATATGAACTATTGGAAGGTGGAGAATTAGAGAGTGCTGCACAGTCGGTGGGTTAGGAAAGATGGAGAGCTGCCCTGTCGGAGGCTCAGTGCTGCGGGAGTGGCACACTATCAGATAGTCAGTACTGAGGCATTGCTGCACTTTCGAAGTGTGTGTATTGAGCTGGTGCTGCACTGTCAGTGGTTCAGTATTGAGGTATTGCTGCACTGTGGGAGGGTCAGAATTTAGACATTGATGCACTGATAAGGGGGTCATAGACAGTGAGAGCTGATATAAAAACGGGGCAGTAAAGAAGGGAATCTGCAGTGTTGGGGCGTCAGCATTTTTTGAGTGCTGCACTGTGAGACGGTCAGTTCTGATGGAGTTCTGATCTATGGGAGAGGCCGTACTGATGAAAAGCTGTGCTGTCAAAGGGTCAGTGTAGAAGGAGTGCTGCACTGTCAGAGGGTCAGCACAGAGGAGTGATGTACTATCGGAGGGTCAGTCTGAGGGTGCACTACACTGTCAGAGGTTCATTGCTGAAAGAATGCATTTTGGGTGGTCGGTACTGAGAGCGTGCTGAACTGGCAGAGGATGAGTACTGAGGGAGCGATGCAAAGTCCGCGAGGGGAGCACTGAGGAAGCGCTGCATAATCAGATCGTCAGTACTGAGGGATTGTTGGATTGCTGGGGGGTCAGTATTGCGGGAGTGCTGTACTATCAGATGGAAAATGCTGAGGGATTGTTGCACTTCTGGAAGGTTAGTACAGGGCGAATGCAGTACTGTCAGAAGGGGAGTACTGATGGAGTGCTGCATTGTCTTCAAGTTAATACTGAGGGAGTGCTGAACTGCCAGAGGGTCAATACTGAGGAAGTGTTATCGGGGTACCTCTGAGGGAGTGCTGCACCATCAGATGGTCAGTAGCGAGGTAGTGCTGCACTGTTGGAGGGTCAGTATTAGGAGAGTGCTCTACTGTCAAATGGTCAGTAATGAGGGAGTGCTGCACTGCTGGAGGCTCAGTGTTGAGGGAGTATTCACTATCAGAGGGTCAGTAGTGAGTGATTGCTGCACTGTTGAAAGTTCAATATTCAGGAAGTGCTGCATTTTCGGACGGTCAGTACTGAGGGAGCACTGCACTGTAAAAGAAGCATCTTTGAGTGAATGCCAGCACTGTGGGAGGGTGAGTGGGGGAGAGACATTGTCGCAGAATCAGGGTTCTGATCAATGTCATATGTCGATACTGAGGTACTGCTGCACATTTAGAGGGTCAGTACTGAGATAAAAGCCCGTTATATCACCATTCCTCGCAATCTATACTTGTTATATCACGTCGCTACACCACCACATCTCATGCACCAAGTGTTACATTCTTCCTCTCTCCTGCCCTGGTGTGCCTGGAATACCGCCAAACCCATGCATCCGTCTTATCCCTCCCCGGCCAGTGATAGCCACCACCCTACTTGTTGTTGATGCCCTGGCTGCTATGGAAACCAGGAGTGGGCGGGATCACTGACGACACAACACTTCCTCTCTATGCTCCAGTCATTGTGGGCCCCTGTGCAAGGCTGGAAAACAACATCATGTTGAACAGACTCTGTCCATTTGCTCTTTCGCCATAACCACAATAGCACCACCCTTCCCTTTTTGCCTGCTGTCGGCACAGAAACAACCCGTCCACCAATGGAAACATAGAATTAAATGGAAAACTAAACGTCATTCTCAGCCAGTCCGTGTTAAAGTCATTCAATGGATTGAAGAATTGGTGTAAAGGGATATTTCAGCAGATTCTTCAGCTGCTGCCTGAACTTAGTCTGGGTCACAGCGTAAATCCCAGTGTTTGTGCAGCAGCTCAGGAGCTGCAACATGAATCCCAATTCCATCACAATATAATCTAGGTCAACAGGCATATTCCTCAAGAACGATATCCGGCTCCATATAGAAAACAATATTAACAATGCCCACAACAGGATGAAATTGGCCGAGATAACAAACAGTAAAATGATGGATTTCCTTCGACTCTCCATCTCTGGGTCTCTGGGACCCTCCCCACTACTGTGAGCCCGGAGTCTCCTGCGGGCTCTGCTGCTGACTATAATGTGTCTGACGGTGAGAACATTGAGCAGCAGAATCAAGAAAAATGGGACACAGGGGGTTAGAATGTGATGGAGAAATTCTATAGTTATCCAGACCATAGAGAGCTGAACAGCAAATGATACACTGCAAAACCAGGGCGCGTTCATGAGAAAATACCGACCTGTGAGCATAAAGTACCAGATAATATTCTTTAAGCAACTCAGCACAGTCACTGTTCCCAGAACAATAGCCGCCGTTTTCTCAGTACAATATTTACTTTTCAGATTCTGGTGACATATAGCCACAAATCGATCAAAGGTGAAAGTGACAGTGAACCAGACGGAACAGTCAGTGGCAGCATATAGGAAGACGGCATGGATATTACACACAGGGATAGAATTCAGGAAACGAAACTGCTCCTCAAAAACGATCGGAATGTGTCTCAATATCAGGTCAAGGATAATGACCAGTAGATCCGCCGCTGACATGGCCAACAGGTAGCGAGAGACACATTTGGATAGACCGCAGTTTCCCCGAGACAGGATGACAATTGACAATAAATTAACTGTGTGGAAGAAAGATAAGCATTGAAATTAGCTGGGGAGAAATGTGACCAGTTTGATTTAGCAAGTCCTGAAATGTTGAATTGTGCTCTTCTTTCCTGAGCTGTGTGAATATGATGCAGCCTGAACGGACAAGGGAAAGCCGGAGATGATATGGAAGGCTGGAGAGATTTAAGCGAAAAAACGTTGTTACTGAAATATTTGAATTTAATCTATTGCAAATTCTGTTTTCCTTTCCCTACATGGCTTAAAAACTGTTGACCCCTACACTCAATCAGATATAAGCGACCTTCTCCTCCTTCGTACCATCCCAGGTGTAACTGAGTTGTCACAATTCTGGAGCCTAAACATTGAGTTTTGGATTGGACAGGAATTTTTCATCCAGCTGTTTAATCCCCCTTCCACTGTCCTTCTAATTTATTCGCCCTGGTCCTGGTAACAAACAATCTGGGTTGCCTGGGTTCCTGACAGGGTTCTCCTGTGTCCAACAGTTTTGGAAGTGGACATCAAACGTGGGACTTCAAATTCCGAGGTAGGGCTGTTTCTGATTCGTCCAAAACCCCTCCATTATCAAGGCTCACCGATCTGAAGCATCGCATTTGCTTCCTTGCTGCAGTTTCTGCCTGATATGTGGAGAATTTGATAAGCAATAAAAAAAACAACTTACATTAATTCAGCACCTTTAGTATAACCGAACATTTCTAGGCATTTGACTGGAACAATATCGGACCAAATACTACACCGAGCTCAAGAAGAAGATATTGAACCCATTAAAGCAGTGCTGGAATACAGTTACATTTTAATGTTTTAAAAGCAAGGAAGAGAGTTAGGGATGGTAGAATATTGGAGAGGATACAATCCAGTATAATGTAATCAATAGAAACTCAATTGTCCAAATCAGAGGCAGTGCAAGGACAGAGAGACCTGGGCTGTTTGTGCACAAATCTCATGACAGGATAAGAACGCTCTGAATAGAGCTTATGTGATCCACCACAGTGTTAATAGAGGCAGAGTGAACACAAGGTATGGTGGTATAATAAACCTACATAAAGCCGTATTTTGGTCCCGCCCTGTATGTTGTTTCAAACATCGGGCGCCACACTTTCAGAAAGATATAAAGGTTTGGGAGGGAATATAGGCGATATTTACCAGAGTGTATCCAGTAATGTAGGATACATGGACAGAATAGAGAAGCTGCTTTTCCCAACTGCACCCTACCCCATACCCCAACTCCAGCTTGCCATGGATGCTGTGCTCAAGCAGGGATGAGACAGTGCCGGGGCAGTGGGTGCCGTGGAGGTAGGGACATGGAAAATGGAAAGGGAGTGAGCCTTGCATTCTTGTCTGTTGGGGGCTGTTGGCCAAAATCAGTCTAGGGAAGAAACTGAGGAGACTAAATTGTGGCGCAGATCTGCTCACCTGTGGGTCTGAAATGGGAAAGTGGGCTGGCAGTTTGTCTGTGCCTCAATTCAATTCTCCCCGCCGGAGGAGAAGCCTGACAAACCCCTTGACAATTCAGAGAAGGGAGGGACAGCTGAGCCCTCAAGTTCAGCCATGACTCACATCCATAGAAATGAGCAGATAGGAGGTGTATGGTCTGTGGATCAGGAATGGAGTTTGTGATCAGAACTTCACACAATAACTTTTGTCTCACCAGAATTTAGACGACAACCACTGTCATGAAGTTAAACATGTTTCACAAGTTAATGTCTGAATGTGAAGACTTACCAGGTACACCGAGAATAGCGAGAATGGGATAGTAAACTCCTTGAATAACGAAAAGAGCCCATAAAATGCGCCAATTTAATATTACCCAATGATCTTCTGCAGAAAGTAAGTTAAGCGCCGTGGTGAAGAGCCTGCTGAATGTTGCAACCTTCCAATGTATTCTTCCAACGTCCTGATCCATTGTTGTAACATTCCAATTTAAACATCTCAGGTTCTGATCCATTGTTGTAACATTCCAATTTATACTGCTCAGGTTCTGATCCATTGTTGTAACATTCCAATCTATTGTTCTCAGGTTCTGTCCTACCCTCTGCCTCCCTTTTAAGCCGAAGATCCCGGCTTGTTGTGGATGGAATGCTCCCGATATTACTGTGGGATAACGCTTTGAAAGGCGCTGCTTATAAATAGAAGAGGGCCACGTTTCAGAGGCATAGTTGAATTCCATGGAGACTGACATTAATTACAGGCACGGAACAAACAGGTTCAGTTAACCCATTTCATTCCTGCGCTGTCGTGTCAGAACAGAGATGCACGAGTTTTGCCGAGTGAAGTGAGGTGGTCTTAGCGGAGGCACTGATCATAATCTTTCATTCTTCCTTGTATACGGGAGTGACGCCCGATAACTTGAAGCTTGTAAATGTTCCACCCTGCTTTGAAAATAGAACAAACACTCTACCTGCAGCCAGGCAGTCGAATGACGCTGTTGGCTCAATTTCTACAGGCCATGATGTAGGGCAAAAATAGTGGCCGTTCTGTTAACAATGTATCAGTCCATAGAATACAGGGGACATGGGAATCTTAACAGCAAAGCAAACATGTCTGATGAATTGCATCGTGGCCACTTCCGGAATAGCTGAAAGTGCTGATGATCGTCCGTTCCTTGTTATTTAGATCTTATTACCAAAGGCGAGCGGTCAGACGTCATTAGTTAGACATTTAATGGAAACGGAAACCCATGGGGTCTCGAGGCAGTGGCAGAGTGGATGCAACATTGACCTGGTGACAGAGAACGGAGAAAGAGTGATAAGTTTTTTTAAAAAATCATTCACGGGCTGGCCCAGCATTTATTGTCCATCCATAACTGCTCCTTGAGAAAGTGGTGTTGAGCTGCCTTCTTGAACCGCTGCTCGACATATGATGTGACTGCAACAACACTGCTTTAGGGAAGGAGTTGCAGTATTTTTACCCAGCGAAAAGTATGGAATGCTGATCTATGTCCAAGTCAGAATGGTGAATCACTTGGAGGAGAACTTCCGGGTTGTGATGTTCCCATGTATCTGCTGTCCTTGTCCTTCTAGATGTAAGCTCTCGTCTGTTAGGAAGGTGCTGTTTAAGGAGACTTGATGAGTTCCTCAAGTGCTTGTTCTAGATGGTACACACTGTTGTTACTGTCTGCTGGTGGTGCAGGGGGTGAATATTTGTGGATTTGCTGCCAATTACATGGGGTTGTTTTGTCCTGGACGGTCTCAAGCATATTGAGTTTTGTGGGAAATGCGCTCATGAAAGCAAGTGGAGTGTATCACAAATAGAAGGACGTGAGGAAGGAATCTGGGACAATTACAAAGTCTCTTCTTTAACAGATTGGTACACATGCAAATTATCTGGACAAGGGTGTGCTGTTGAAAGGAAAAGTAAGATATTTCTCCTGAGGAGGAACTTCACACTAACATGTTATAACTCACTGGTTCGGCCTCGGCTGGAGTACTGTGTCTAATTCTGGATTTGTTATCTTACGAAGCAGGGCAGGGCCCTGGTGAGGCTGTTGATGATATTTCCAAGAATGGTTATAAGGATGAGGGACTCCAGCCACGTGGGGCATTGACGAAACTGGGACTGTTTTTTTTTTAATAGTATCATAATATCAGGTAAAAGGAAGTTACAAAAGAGACATTGGAATCGGGATGTGTTTTGATAGAGTGAGAAGGGATAAACAGGTTTCATTTGAATATGGGTGGGAAACCACTTCCAGAGTGAGTGCAGTTCATACATTATCAGGAAGCAGGACACCATCCAAGACAAAGCAGCCCCATTTGACTGGCACCCGATCCAGGAACATTCACTCCCTCCACCACCGGGGCACAGTGGCTGTGGTTTTCAGGGATAATTGGAAAGATCAGTGGAGGAACTAATTGGATAGCGTTTGTTTGTGTCTATCTGTGCCCATAGGCACTTGTATACTCTTTGTGTGCATGTGTGGACATAACCGCTTTTTTATTGTTTTTGTTTATGTTTGTACATACCCAAATGATTATCATTTGCGTATGTGTGTTTGCATAAATACTTGTTTACTGTTTGTGTGTATGATCAACCCTCTGCTGGTTGCTTTCTTTTTTCTTGGACTGTCGCTTTAAAATGTGACTGCTGCTTCAGAAACGATCATGGCTACTGTTTAAAGGCAAGTTCGCTGGAATAGAATGTGGAATTTCTACAATCTTGCTATCTTGGAAAATTGTGTGCCATAAAAGAACAGGATGGTTCTGGAAAGGAGCCCTGGACTGTCGGGAATTTGAATTAACTCCTGACGAGGTGAGAGGGTTGTGTGTGGTAACAGTGCAGGCAGTTCAGGAACCAGCCTGCAAAGAGGGTAGAAAAAAAACCTCTCTCTCTCCTGTATTTGTCAAGATTCCAGTAAGGAGCTGGCTGGCGATTTCTCATATTTCTGCATCCTGCTTTCATTCAAAACCCCTTTCAATAAGATTTCTCAGGCCCGCTCTCCACCTAATGCTGCACTCTCTTTACCCCTCAGACCTTATCTCTCTCTACAGCTCCATTCTCTCTAAACCCAGGCCTGTTCTTTCCGTACCCCTCGATTTTCTCTACACCCCCCCCCCCCCCCCACTACAGGGCCGCTCTCTCCCTGCAGCTCTACTCTCCCTATCCCCCCAGACCAGCTCTCTGCTGCAGCTCCTCTGCCTTTACACCTCAGACCTGATCTCTCTCAACAACTCCGCTCTCTCTAAACCCAGGCCTGCTCTCTTCCTACCACTCTACTCTCACTAGCCCCCAGAACCTCTCTCTCCCTACAGCTCCACCGTCTCACCACCCCAGACTCGCTATCTCTACAGATCCACTCTAACTACACCCCAGACCCGCTCTCCCTACAGCTTCACTGTCTCTAAACCCAGTCCTGCTCTCTCCCTAACACTCTACACTCTCTACCCCCCCCCCCACCCCAGAACCACTTTCTACATACAGCTCCACTCTCTATGCACCCCAGACCCGCTCTCTCCCTACAGATCCAGTCTTTCCACACCCAAGACCCGATCACCTCCTATGGTTCCAGTCTCTCTACACCCCAGACCCACTCTCTCCATACAGCTCCATTCTCTCTACCCCCCAGACCCGCTCTCTCCCTGCGGCTCCACTCTCTCTACACCCCCCAGATTGGCTCTCTCCCTATGGCTCCAATCTCTCCGCACCTCCCAGACCCGCTTTCCCCCTAAGACTCCACTGTCTCTACCGCCAAGCCCCACTCTCTAGCTACAGCTCCACCCTCTCTACACCGAAGACCCACTCACGCCCTACAGCTACACTCACTCAACCCTCCAGACCCGCTCTCTCCCTACGGCTCCACTCTCTCTACACCGCGAACCAGCTCTCCCCGTACAGCTGCATTCTCTCTGCCCCCCCAGACCCGCTCTCTCCCTCTGGCTGCACACTCTTTACAAACCAGACCCGCTCTCTCCCTACAGCTGCACTCTCTCTACCCCCCCAGACCTGCCATCTCCCTACTGCTCCACTCTCTTTACACCCAGACCGGCTCTCTCCCTACAGCTAAACTCTCTCTACCTCCCCAGACCCAATCTCTCCTTACAGCTCCACTCTCTCTACCCCCCAGACCCTCTCTATCCCTAAGTCTCCAATCACTCAACCCCCCATGACCGCTCTCTCCCTGTGTCTCCACTCTCTCAACACCCTCCAGACCCTCTTTCTACTTAAATCTCCAATCTGTCTACGCCCCCCCCCACACCCACACTCTCCCTAAGTCTCGAATCTCTCTACTCCCCAGACCCTCTCTCTTCCTAAATCTCCAATCTCTCTAACCCCCAGATCCGCTCTCTCCCTAAGTCTCCAATCTCTCTAAGGCCCAGACCAGCTCTCTCCCTAAGTCTCCAATCTCTCTACTTCCTAGGCCCTCTCTCCCCCTAGGTCGCCAATCTCTCTACGCCCCAGACCTGCTCTCTCTCCCTGAAGCTATAATTTCTGTACGCGCCAGAATCTCTCTCTCCCTGCAGCTCCAATCGCTCTAACCCCACCCCAGAACCGTTCTTTCTCTATAACTCCACTCCCTGCTCCCCCAGACCCGCTCTCTCCTAAATGCTCTGTTCACTCTATTTTCTAGACCCGATCTTTCCCTACAACACCACTCTAAACCCAAGTCCTGATCTCTCCCTAAAACTCCACTCTCGATACACCCCAGAGCCGCACTCTCCCTACAGCTCCACTCAATCAAATCCCCAGACCCGCTCTCTCCCTACAGCTCCACACTCTCTACACCCCAGACCCGCTCTCTCCCTGCAGCTCCATTTTCTCTACACCCCAGAGCCGCTCTCTTCCTACAACTGCACATTCTCTACTCCCCCACCCGACCACCCCCCCCCCCCCGACACCAGTCCTGCTCGCTCCCTATGGCTCCACTCTCTCTACACAAAAGAGCCGCTCTCTCCCTACAGTTGCACTCTCTCATCACTCCCCCCCACCCCCAGACCGCTCTCTCCCTATGGCTCCACTCTCGATACACCCCCTGGGCCTGCTCTCTCCCAATGGCTCCAATCTCTCTACACACCCCCGACCCGCTCTGTCCCTACATCTCCAATCTCTCTACCCTCCAGACCGTCTCTGTCCCTAAGTCTCCAATCTCTCTACACCCCAGACCCACTCTCTCCCTAAGACTCCAATCACTCAACCCCCAGACCTGCTCTCTCCCTGTGTTTCCACTCTCTCTACACCCTCCAGACTCTCTCTCTCCCTAAGTCTCCAATCTGTCTACCCCCACACCCACTCTCTCCCTAAGTCTCCAATCTCTCTAACCCACAGAATCGCTCTCTGCCGAAGTCTCCAATCTCCCTACCCCCCAGACCTGCTCTCTCCCTAAAGCAGTACTTTCTGTATGCACCAGAACCTCTCTCTCCCTGCAGCTCCACTCTCTCTAACCAGACCCCAGACCCGCTCTTTCTCTACAGCTCCACTCTCTCTGCTCCCCCAGTCTCGCTCTCTCCTAAATGCTCTGTTCTCTCTACCTGATATACCCGCTCTTTCCCTACAACACCACTCTGTCTAAAACCCAGACCCACTCTCTCCCTACAGCTGCACTCTCTCTACCCCACCAGACCTGCTCTCTCCCTACGGCTCTACTCCCTCTACACCCAAGAACCGCTCTCTCACTAAAGCTCCACTCTCTCCAACACCCCAGACCCGGTCTCTCTCTACGGCTCCACTCTCGCTACACCTCCCAGACCAGCTCTCTCCCTTTGGCTCTAATCTCTCTACACCCTATTGACCTGCTCTCTCCCTACATCTCCTATCTCCCTACACCCCAGACCCACTCTCTCCCTATGTCTCCACTCTCTCTATCCCCCAGACCCGCTCTCTACCTACAGCTCCACTGTCTCTACATCGCAGACCCACTCACTCCCTACAGCTTCCCCTCACTCAACCCCCCAGAACCGCTCTATCCCTACGGCTCCACTCTCTCCACACCCCAGACCCGCTCTCTCCATAAAGCTCCATTATCTCTACCCCTCAGACCCGCTCTCTCTCCCATGCTACAGTCTCTCTACAACGCAGACCCATTCTCTCCCTAAGGCGGCACTCTATCTAAACATCCAGACCTGCCCTCTCCCTACGGCCACACTCACTCTACACCCCAGACCCGCTCTCTTCCTTCATCTCCACTCTCTCTACCCCCCAGACCCGCTCCATCCCTAAGTCTCCAATCTCTCTACCCCCAGATCCGCTCTCTCCCTAAGTCTCCAATCATTGAACCCCCCAAACTGCTTTCTCACTGTGTCTCCACTCTCTCTACACCCTCCAGGCCCTCTCTCCCCTTAAGTCTCCAATCTGTCTACCCCCACACCTGCTCTCTCCCTAAGTCTCTAATCTCTCTAGCCCCACACCCTCCCTCTCCCTAAGGCTCCAATCTCTCTAACCTCCAGACCCGCTCTCTCCCTAATTCTCCAAACTCTCTACCCCAAAG
This sequence comes from Isurus oxyrinchus, assembly GCA_026770705.1. Taxonomy (NCBI): domain Eukaryota; kingdom Metazoa; phylum Chordata; class Chondrichthyes; order Lamniformes; family Lamnidae; genus Isurus; species Isurus oxyrinchus. The sequence continues at coordinate 72,018 of JANJGN010001068.1, forward strand.
ACTCGCTCTCTCCTGAAGTCTCCAATCTGTCTACCCCCAGACCAGCTCTCACCCTGAAGCTATACTTTCTGTACACGCCAGAACCACTCACTCCCTGCAGCTCCACTCTCTCTAACCCCACCCCAGACCCACTCTTTCTCTACAGCTCCACTCTCTCCGGTCCCCCAGACCCGGTCTCTCCTAAATGCTCTGTTCTCTCTACCTTTTAGACCCGCTCTTTCCATACAATACTACTCTGTCTAAACCCCAGTCCTGTTCTCCCCCTGAAGCTCCACTCTCTCTACACCCGAGACCAACTCTCTCCCTACAGCTCCATTCACTGAACCGCCCAGACCTGCTCTCTCCCTCGGGCTACAGTCACTCTACAACCCAGACCCGTTCTCTGCCTACAGCTGCACTCTCTCTAACCCCCCATCTTGCCCTCTCCCTACGGCTCCACTCACGCTACACCCCAGGCCCACTCTCTCCCTATGGCTCAACTGTCTCTGCACCCCACCCCCCAGACCCGATCTCTCCCTACAGGGCCACTCTCTCTACACCCCCAGACCTGCTCTCTGCCTATGGCTCCAATCCCTCTGCACCCCTCAGACCAACTCTATCCCTACATCTCCTAGCTCTCTACACCCCACACCCGCTCTCTCCCTAAGTCTCCAATCACTCCACCCCCCCAGACTCTCTCTCTCCCTAAGTCTCCGATCTGTCTAACCCCCAGACCCGCTCTCTCCCTAAGTCTCCAATCACTCAACCCCACAGACCCGCTCTCTCCCTAAGTCTCCAATCTCTCTAACCCCCAGACCCGCTCTCTCTCGAAGTCTCCAATCTCTCTAACCCCAGACCCGCTCTCTCCCTAAAGCTATACTTTCTGTATGCGCCAGAACCTTTCTCACCCTGCAGCTCCACACTCTGGAACCCCACCCCAGGCCCGCTCTTTCTCTACAGCTAACTCTCTCTGCTTCCCAGACCCACTCACTCCTAAATGCTCTGTTCTCTCTACCTTCTAGACCCACTCTTTCCCTAGAACACCACTCTGTCTAAACCCCAGTCTTGCTCTCTCCCTAAAGCTGCACTCTCTCTATCCATCAGACACCAAAACATTCAAATTAAACAATCAGATAAATAATCACTCTATGCCATTGAAATCAAACAACCTGACCAATGCTTACCCCACCCCATTCAAATCGAACTACCTGAAAAATAAACACCCCACCCCTATCAAATCAAGCAGTCTCTCTCTCATATCCACCCCTTCCCATTCAAACCACACAAACTGACCAAATAAGCACCCGAACCAATTCAAATGAAACAACCTGCCCCATAACAACCCCTCCACATTCAAACTAAACAACGTGACCCATATCCATCCAGCCCATTCAACTCAAACAACCTGACCCATAACCACCTCACCACATTCAAATCAAGTAACTTGTCACTTAACTACCCCAAAACATTCAATGAAAACAACTTGAAGCCAAACCACACTACCCCACTGAAAGCTAACACCTGACTTTTTATCACCCCACCCCATTCAATTCAACTAAGCGGATCCATAAGCAAACCACCCCATTCAAATCAATCATCTAAGCACATAAACTCCCCACCCAAGTCAAATCAAATGTCCTGACCAAAAACCAGCCCAAACCATTTTTTTCAGATCACCAAACTGACCCATAACAACTCCATGATATTCAGATCAAACAATCTGACCCGTAACCACTCCAGCAATTCAAAACAATAAAATCTAACTCATAACTAGTCCACGAAATTCAACTGAAAAATATGACCCATAACCACCCCAGGCCATTCACATCAAATAATGTGTCCCATAACCGCCCCACCTCATTCAAAACAATCTGATCCATGACCACACACCACGTTGAAGCCAAATAACCTGAACGATAACCACTCCACCCCATTCAAATCAAACAACCTGACCAGTAACCACCTCAACCCATTCAAACCAAGCAACCTGATCAATAATCACCACACCACATTCAAATCAAAAACCTGACCCATCTCAACCCCATTCCGCTCAAATCAAACAACCTAACCCTTACCACCTCACCCCATTCAAGCAAAACAACCTGACCCATAACAACCGCACCACATTCAAATCTAACAACGTGACCCATATCCACACCATCACATTCAAAGCAAACAACCTGACCCATAACCACCCCACCCGATTCAAACCAAACAACCTGATCCAGAACCACCACACGACATTCAAATCAAAAACCTATCCATATCCGCCCCATCCCGCTCAAATCAAACAATTTTACCCATAACTAGCTCACCCCATTCAAGCCAAACAGACTGACCCATAACCACTCCAACCTATTCAAACAAAACAACCTGACCCATAACAACTCCACCACATTCAAATCTAACAACCCGACCCATATCCACACAATGACATTCAAATCAAACAACCTGACCATAACCACCCCACCCACTAAAATCCCAAAACCTAAACCATAAACACCCCACAGCATTCACATCAAACAATCTGACCATAAATTCCCTAGCCCATTCAAATCAAACAACCTGGCCCGTATGCGCCACAAGCCATTCAAATCGAGCAATCTGACCCCTAACCACCCCACCGATTCAAATAAAACATGCTGACCCGTAACCACCCCACTCCATTCAAGTCAAACAGCCTGATCTTCAACCAAAGCACCCCATTCATATCAGACAACCTGTTTAATATCCAAAATACACAGTTCAAAATCAAACAACCTGATCCATAGCCACTCCACCACATTCAAATCAAACATCCTGCCCCATTACCACCCCACGACATTCAAAACAAAGAATCTAAACTTTAACCAACCCAATCCCTTCAAATGAAACAAACCGAGCCAGAGATACCACACTCCATTCAAATCAAACAACTTGATCCATAACGAAAACACACCATTCAAACGAAGGAACCTGAACCATATCCAACACAGCACGTTCAGCTCAAACTACCAGACCCTTAATAACCCAACCCTGTTCAAATCATACAACCTTTTCCTTAACCACCCCACCATTTTAAAATCAAAGAATCTGTCCATAACCACCCTACCCCAGTCAAATGAAACATCTTGTCCCATAAAAACCCCACTGCATTCAAATCAAACATTCTGAAACATATCCTTCCCACCACTTTCAAATCAAAAATCAGACCCATAACCAGACCACCCAATTCCAATCAAACAACCTGACTCACAACGACCCCACCCCATTCAAATATAACAACCTGTTGCCTCACAGTACCAGCCCATTCAAATCAAATGAATCTAACTCTTAACCACAACAAAACATTCAAATTAAACAGGCACCTAATCAACTCACTCCATTCAGATGAAGCAACCTGACCAATAATAACCTCACCCCATTTAAAACAAACAACATGGAAAATAACCACAGCAAGCTTATCAAATGAAACAATCCCTCGCATATCCACGCCATCCTATTCAAATCAAACAAACTGACCAATAGTTACCCCAACCCTTTCAAATCAATGATCCTAACACAAAACCACCCAACCACAATCAAATGAAACAACATGACCCAGAACCACCCCACTCCAATCAAAGCAAACAACTTGATCAAAAACAAACCCACGCGTTCAATTCAAACAGCCTGATCCATAGCCCCCGCCCCCACCCCATTCAAATCAAAAATCCTGCCGCCTTAACACCCAATGAAATTCAAATCAAAGAAACCAATCTTTATCCAACCCAAGCCATTCAAATGATTCAATCTGTACCATAAATACCCCACCCCATTCAAATGAAACAGCCTGATCCATAAGCAACACTCCCAGTTCAAATCAAACAGGTTGGCTTTTAACCATTCAACCCTGTTCAAATCAAACAACCTGACACATAACAACCTCACAACTTTAAAATCAAAAATTCTGCCGACAATCACCACACCACACTCAAATCAAACAACCAGAAGCCCCACCACGTTCAAATCAAACATTCTGAACCATATCCACCCCAACACATTCAAATCAAAGCTCCTGCCCCATTACCACCCAACGACATTCAAATCAAACTATCTGACGCTTAACAACACCAAAACATTCAAAGCAAAAAACCTTACCCATAACCACCCGAACCCATTCAAATCATACTACCTGACCCATAACCACCCCACCCGATTCAATTAAAACAACCTGACACATCACCACGCCACCCCATTCAAATCAAACAACCTGACACATAACCACCCCACCCCATTCAAATTAAACAACCTGACCCATAACCACCCCACCCGATTCAATTCAAACAACATGACACATAATCACCCCAACCCATTCAAATCAAAAAAATCTAACTCATAACCACCTCAAAACATTCAAATTAAACAATCAGGCACATAACCTCTCCACCCCATTCTAATCAATAATCCTAACAATTAACCACCTCACCCTATTCAAATCAAACAAACTGACCAATATCTACCCCACCCCATTCATATTAAGCAACCTGACCATAACAAGCCCATCCCTTTCAAATCAAACAAACTGACCAAAAACTACCCCAACTTATTCACGTCAAACGATATGGCCCATAACCTCACCAACCCATTCAAATCAAGCAATCTGTCCCAAACCATTCCAATACATTCAAATAAAGCAACCAGACCCATAGCTATCCCAGACCTTTCAAACCAAACAAACTGACCCATAGCTACCCAATCGCATTCAAATCAAACCACCTGACCCATAACCAGCCCATCAGAATCAAATCAATAACCTGACACATAACAACCCAGCAAATACAAATCGAAAAACTCTAACCCATAACCAGCCCACCACATTCAACTTAAGAAAAATGTGACCCATAACAAACCCACGGCATTCACATCAAACAACCTGACAAATAACCACCCCAAAACATTCACATCAAACACTCTGTCCCATAACCACAGAACCACACTCAAACCAAAAGTCTGACCCGTAAGCAACCCACCCCATTCAAATCAAACAACCTGACCCATAACCACTCTCCTAATTCAGTCTGAAAGTTTATCCCCTCACTCTCATATAACCTGTCACTTCAAGTTTCCCACTCTGTTCACTTGACCCGATTGGACCTCTGTCCATTGATCCATTGTCACCCTGATTCTCCCTGACCCTCTGTCTAACCCTTGACCCTCCACCTAAACACTGGCAATCGGCCGAACCCCTGACCCTCTGTCTAACCCCTCACCCTCTGCCGAACCCCTGAAACTCCGCGTAAACAATGACATTAATTCTAAACCCTGACACTTTGCCTAAACCCGACCCTCTGTCCAACCCTGACCCATCCTGTCCCGTAACCCCCATATAACCTGTGACCTCTAAGCTGGCCTTGGTTGTCCTGAAACAGTGTGACCACTGCTCCCTCGAACCTGCGTCTCAACTTGATTCCCACGACCCTCGGGCTCAACCCTCACCCTCTACTCAGCCTTTCTACTCCGATCCACACAATAGTCTAAGACCCTCAGCTTATCTCCACCCCGGTCAATCCCATCACCAACACAACCTGAGCCCCACCCTTTACTACCTCAACCCCTGACAATGTTGAAAGTGTGTGTGGGGAGGGGAATGAGAAGTTAGATTGAGATGAGGAAGATGTGAGGATTCTCGATTGCATCCTAAGCAGCAGAATTCCCTGGATATGGTGAATCACCTCGGCCCCTATTCGATATCCTATGGATTCTCTGTGAATCTGATTCACTCCATTCCGGCTGGTTCATCTCCTATAGGCTGCACCAGTTTAATGAGGACCGTTAATGTTACAGACAATGAGCCGCTATCTCACAGCAGAGGGGTCAGTTTATCATTGTTCCACCAGCCTGGCTGCTGAAGGATCAACTTACTGGTGATGGATGAACTTAGAGATGATCAGTCAGTTAATTGTGAATGATTCAGGTTCTGGGCGCTGAGTGAGCTCTTTGTGTCTGAGGTGCTCTGTCACGTTATTAGTCTTTTATTGTCTCTCTGCATCTGTAAGTGTCTCTACCAGTGAAGACCACATCTGTCATACACCCCATCACTGCCTTTGAATATTGGGAATTGTGTTCTGAGATTTGGTGATATTATTTTCACACCCAGTTAAACATAAGTTGTGAGTTGTGGAAAATCACAAGGGAGTGTTGCCCCGGGTGAAGCTAATCCCTTTGCTCAGGTAATTAGCATCAGTCCCCCTGGATACAGACTCACTCTGTAATCAGAAGGGTTCTCAATGATATTAATGGGGAGAAACATTCCAAAGAGTCATTGCACACAGTCAGTGTGAACATCAGCACCGGCTCTAACACCGACCAGGAGCTCTGCAGAGAGGCCCACAATGCACTCGGATTATTCACTGGATCTGTGGATTGAGATGTTCCTCTATGAACTTCAAAAAATTTACTATCCAGTGCTCGCTGCTCTTGTGGTTCCTGGTAAGTCTCTGCACCCAGCATTGTTTCTGTCAGACAGGTATTATTTTATTCGTGTCCCTGTCATTGAGTGTCTCCTCTCTTCGTTCTTACTGTTGTTGCTGGTAAGACGCTGTATTCAGTAATTATTCAAGCAGCTAACGTTCGCTGCATTACTCTTACAAGTATTTAAGTCCCTGCACTCAGCATTATTTTATCCGCCTGTGCTGCAAATAGGCATTGCCTGCTACTTGTGTGCTGCCAATATTGTTGCGGCTGATCAGCATCAGCCGGAATGTTGCCTGTGCGGGGCTCTGTGTGGAGACATTCCGCTTCAGTTTTCCAGGAGTGACGAATAGTGCTGTGCAAGTTATAATGATCGGTGAACAACCCGTCGCCTGTCCTTATGATGAAGGTGAATTCATTGCTGCAGCAGTTGAAGATGGCTGGGAGCAGGACAGTACCCGCAGGATGTTTTGGAGCTCAGCTACTTAGCGTCAAACAACCTGAAGCACTTTCCTTTCGCCGGACTGCGGGCCAACACAGGGTCAAACGAGAATGTAAGTCTAGTGCTGGCACCAAGTCATTTATGTTCAACTGAGCATGTTCCCCTATTGGGCCCATGGCTGTAATGAGGGCTGCCAACCAATGGCCTTAGCTGAACACAGAGTGATCCTCGGTGCACAGGTTAGACTGTGTAAGTGGCGCCTGCTTTCACTGCCTGTCACACCTTCCATCACATTGTTGATGACTGAGATCGATCCCGCTTTTCCCTTCTTTGTGTGTCTGTGTTATCATCGAATCTGGTACTGAGGCATCTTCCAATTGGTTATACTATCGAGTTTATGTTCCTGTTTATTATTCCCGGGTGTAATATCCATGCAGTTCTGACTGACGCTGTCACAGACTGTTCTGTCTGGATCACTGTCACTGGTACATTCAATCGATTTGTGGCGATTGGTTGCAGTAAGTTGAGAGCAAAATATTGCACCACAAAAACTGCATCTGTGGTTCTGGGAACAGTCAGTTTGTTGAGCTGTTTGAAGAATGTGTTCTGGTATTTTATCTAAACGTCTCAGTATTGGGGCATGAATTTCCCCTGGTTTTGTTTTGTGACATTGGATGTTCAGAATCCACGGACATGGGCAGCAATCGAGTTTCCTTTTTACATTGTAAGGCCGGGTGTCCCATTTTTCCTGACTCTAGTGCTCAATGCGTTAACGGCCAGGATTATTTAAGTGACAAGCAGAGCCTCCGGGAGACTCCGGGCTCAGAGTTTTGGGGAGAGTCCCAGAAACACACAGATGGAGAGTAGAATGAATTCCATCATTTTACTGTTTATTACCTCAAGAAATTTCATCCTGTTATGGGCTGTATTGACGATGTTTTCCCAATGTTGGCTAATGATAAGGTTGAGCTCTACTTACGTAAGGCAACCTCTTTATATACGGGAAATAGGCTTCATGCTGCAGCTGCTGTCCAAACACTAGTTTGTATGTACTGACCCAGACTAAGTTCAGAGAGAAGCTGAAGGCTGTGCTGAAATACCCCTTTTCTCCAAATTTAAAACGTATTCATGCTGAGCAGAACAGAATGATTTCACAATTGGAACATGCTCACTCCTCATGCACTGCCCGACCCAACTCTCCACAGCAGGTCCAGTGATAGTGATTAATTATAAATCTCTGTGACACAGGGTGAGCCAACCTCAGCCACTGTCAGAGATACACTGTGAACTGGGAAAAGACTGGCTACTGCCTAGATTAGATATTGGGCTTTGGGAAAGTCCAGGCTGGATTATTCTACCTGGAGCCCTTGTTTGAAAAATCGATTTATCAGCATCTCACACAAAGCAGCATAGGACTGCACCCCACACCTATCAGAAAGTGGCTCCCATTACACCCAGCACAAGTCTCCCTCAAAGCAAAACACAAAGTGATTCCTGTGGACAGAACACCCAACAACAAGCTGGATCTCCTCTTCCGAACTCAATAATTCAAATCAAATTAATTTCCTCCTGTTGGACTGATCATGTCCAATAGAAACCTCAGCAGTGATGTTATTCACTGTCAATGTGTCATCAACGTGCATTCAGGCATCAATGTCACTTCACATGAGCTATAAAAGGCTTCCTTCCCAATTCGACAATGACTGCCTCAGCCTGGACTCGCATCTTTTGTCATAGTTTTTGAGTCTTTGGATCGTTTGGTCAAGGAATAAATTTAAAAAGGATCAAAACCTCTTTCAAACCCGTTTCACGGGCTTGGGATTAAAGTGATGCAACCCTACCCTCTGCTGGCCGCTCACCGCCACTACAGGCGCTGCACTTCGCCAGTCTCAGAGAAGTTCAGTTACTGCATGGCAGCATCTGGAAACAGATTGAAGAAGTCTGAATATTGAACAATACTGTAAGGGATTGAAGTTTGCAGCAGGGTGCACAGTTCACTCAGGTGGTGCATTCGCTCTTTTACCACCTGACCCTGTAGATCAACTCTCTTCTCATTCCCATTGAAGTATTGGTTGGAGATGGTATTTGGGGATTATTTCAGACAGGTAGGTGCACATTTTATTCAGTTGCTTGGCTCTACTCCAGTTGGGAGTGAGTGTAGAAAGACTTAGCTGTATTCTGTGAGTCCTCTGCAATACATTGTCAATTGTTAAATCGAGAGCATGGATTTTGATAAAGATTTTTAAAAATATTTTTCCAAGATAATTTTCTTGGCTTCTCACGCAGATTCATTTTCCTAGAAAAAAATATTGAAAACACAAACAATAAAAGGGAGATAATTTATTTTCACATCTTTACAGCCTTCATTCACATGGTGTCTGTGCTGGCTTAGATATGAAGAGCTCTGCCATCTGTTCCCATTTTACAGCTCTTGCTCTGCACTCCTGCCGGCCACAGTGTAACAGAGAATGGCGAGCAGAGTTGGAGTCAAAATTCACTAACTCCACTCATGCCCCTTTTATACCCCGCCAGCCACAAACATCAAAGAAGCTCCAACACAATTGTAAAGGAAAGTTTTCCTTTCATAAAGCGTGTTGACAATTATGAAAGTGGCGACTCTTCTGCAACGCTCAATAGACTCACAGAGGCTGAAAGATACCTTATTTATTTCTGGAAGTTGTTAACAACAACAGGGCACAGGGTGTGTAATGTCACTATGTTCCAAATGTGAAATGTGTTGCTGCTTTAAAATGCCAAACACACAAAAACTCACACACACACACACACACACACGCAGACAGATACACGCATTCAGGTGCAAAGACAGACAGACACACACTCACCAAAATTCCTATGCATAAACTCAGTCTCACACACAAAAACACACATACAACTGCGTGCACACACACACACAGTCACACACATGCATGACACACATATACAGTGGCACAGAGAGGCAACACAGATGGTTAATGTGAATATCAGTCTAGTCAGTGGTTTATTAGAGGAATAACAAAAGCAAAGTTGAAACTCTTTGCAGATTTTATTCTGAAATGTGTTGCTGCTTTACAATAACAAACTCTGACACACACATACATACACCTAACATCTCCCACCCACACATAAAATCTCAAAAAGATATACAATCACACACATTCTGACACAGCCACACACTCACTCACAGAAATGCAGACAGACATGGAGCAGGGAAAGTTAATGTCAACCTCAATTTAGTCAAACAGTTAGTTTATTAGAGAATAACACAAGCAGAGATGAAACTCCCTGTGTTTTTTTTAGTCTGAAATGAGACAATACAAATTCAAGAACAACCTCAAGATTGAAAATCACCAACAAATTCAACAAAAACCTCAACATTGAAAAACACTGACAAATTCAACAAGAACCTCTACGTTGAAAAGCAACAAGTTCAACAACATCAACATTGAATGACACCAGAAAATTCAACAAAAACATCAAACATTGAAAATCCTCAACAAATTCATCAACAACCTCAAGATTGAATAACAACGACAAGGTCAACAAAACCTCAACATTGAAAATCACCAACAAATTCAGCAACAACATCAAGATTGATAAACACCAACAATTTAGACATCCTCAAAATCGAACAGATAAACTTTTTCAACAAGAATCTCAACATTGAAAAAAAACAAGAATTTCCACCACAAGGTCAACGTCGAATCACCACAACAAATTCAAGTCCAACTTCAACATTGAAGAAGCAGCAGATTCAACACCAGCCTCAACTTTGAAAAAACAACAAATTCAACACCAACCTCAACATTGAAGAAACAACACATTCAACACCAGCCTCAACTTTGAAAAAACAACAAATTCAACACCAACCTCAACATTGAAGAAACAACAAATTCAACAACAGCCTCAACATTGAAGAAACAACACATTCAACAACAACCTCGACATTGAAGAAACAACAAATTCAACAACACCCTCAACATTGGAAAAAAAAACAAATTCAACACCAACCTCAACATTGAAGAAACAACACATTCAACACCAACCTCAACATTGGAGAAACAACACATTCAACACCAATCTCAACATTGAAGATACAACACATTCAACAACAACCTCAACATGGAAGAAACAACACATTCAACAACAACCTCAAGGTTTAAAAAAACACAACAAACACAGCAACGAATTCAACTTTGAAAAACAAAAACATATTCAACACCCTCAACAATGAAAACACCAAAAACCTCAAAAAAGAACAACAAATTAAACAAACTCAATATTAAAAACAACAACCTTTTCAACAAGAACACCAACATTATAAAAACAATTTCAACAAGAAACTCAACGTGGAATCACCACAGCAAATTCGACACGAACTTCAACTTTCAAAAAACACCAACAATTTAAACAATCTCAACGTTGAAAACAAAACCTTTTTCAACAAGAACCTCAGCATTGAAAACAAAACTATGACAACAACAAGCTCAATCTGGAATAAGCCCAAAAAGTTCAACAACATCATCAACATTGGAAACCCCCAAAAAATGAACAAAAAAACTTACATCGAAAATAACCAAGAAATTCAGTACATCCTCAAATTTGAAATTCACCAACAAAGTCAAAAACAACCTCAACTTTCAAATAGAGCAACAATTTAAACAACCTCTACATTGAAACAACAACTTTTTCAACAAGAACCACAACATCGAAAAAACAAGAATTTCAACAACAAATTGAAAGCCGAATCAACACAACAAATTCAACAACAAGCTCAGCATTCAAAACACCAACAAATTCAACAACAACCTCAACTTTGAAAAACAGCAACAAATTCAACAACAACCGCAACATTGAAAAACACCAACAAATTCAACAACAACCTCAACATTGAGAAACACCAACAAATTCAACAACAACCTCAACATTGAAAAACACCAACAAATTCAACAACAACCTCAACACTGAAAACACCAAAAAATTCAACAACAACTCCAACATTGAAAACACCAACAAATTCAACAACAACCTCAACATTGAGAAACACCAACAAATTCAACAACAACCTCAACATTGAAAAACACCAACAAATTCAACAACAAACTTAGCATTGAAAAACACCAACAAGTTCAACAACAACCTCAACATTGAAAACACCAACAAATTCAACAACAACTTCAACATTCAAACCACCAACAAATTCAACAACAACCTCAACATTGAGAAACACCAACAAATTCAACAACAACCTCAACACTGAAAAACACCAACAAATTCAACAACAAACTTAGCATTGAAAAACACCAACAAATTCAACAACAACCTCAACATTGAAAACACCAACAAATTCAACAACAACCTCAACATTGAAAACAGCAACAAATTCAACAACAATCTCAACACTGAAAAACACCAACAAATTCAACAACATCCTCAACATTTGAAACAGCTGCAAATTCAACAAGAACCTCAACATTGAAAAACACCAACAATTTCAACAACAACACCAACATTGAAAACACCAACAAATTCAACAACAACCCGAACATTGAAAACCACCAACAAATTCAACAACAACTTCAACATTGAAAACCACCAACAAATTCAACAACAACCTCAACATTGAAACCACCAACAAATTCAACAACAACCTCAACATTGAAAAACACCAACAAATTCAACAACAACCTCAACATTGAAAAATACCAACAAGTTCAACAAAATAATCATTGGAAAACATCATCCAATTATTTTGCAACATCATGATGAGATGGGTGGCTCCTAAATGTCAGAAAGTTCAAGGGTCAGACCTGGTCCCCATGGTGCCGGCATCATTGGAGGGGAGGCTCCAAAATGTCAGAAGGTGCAAGGGTCAGACGAGGTTCCTATCGTGACGGCATCATGGGAGGGGCGGCTCTTAAATGTCACAACGGGCAGGGTACGGGACCTGCTCCCCATGGTGACGGTATTATGGGAGGAGCGGTTCCTAACCGTCACAAAGTGCAAGGAGCGTGAGGTGGTCCCCATGGTGATGGCATCATTGGTGGGGCGGATACTAAACGTCACCACGGGCAAGGAGCGGTACCTGGTCCCCATGTTGACGACATAATGGGGGGTGGGGTCGGCATCTAAACGTCACAAAGGCCAGGGGGCCGGACTGGTTCCGGTGATGACCGCATAATGGGAGGGGCGAGAACTGTGACAGCAAAATAGGCAGGGTGGCGGCTCCTGGTCCCCATGACGACGGCTTAAATGGAGGGGCGTGTCCTTTGACAGCACCATGGAAAGGGGGACGGGCATGGTCCCCATGATGACGGCATAATGCAGAGGCGTGGGCCTTGTGACGACACAACGGACAGGGGTTGGGGTCTGGTCCCCATGATGACGGCATAAGAGAGAGGGACATGTCCGGAAGCGGCCTATTGGACGGGGCAGTGACCTTGCCCCTTTGATGAAGGCACAACGGAAAGGGGCGTGCCCTGACTCCCTTTGCCAGAGTAAGCTGGTCTCGGTTAGAGCAAGACTCCCGCCGGCCCCGCCCATGACACTCAGCCATTGGAACTGGGAGAAAAGGTGAGAGGGCAAATGGTCCCCGCCCCACCATTCCCACTGGTGCTCTCCTGAACAACAAATGGACCAACAGCAACACGTATAAAAAAGGTTTTGTGAAACTTCATGCTGGATATTGCTCCAGCGTTACCTTCCATTCTGCTCTTCAGTTACCCTTTGATGAAACAATCCTCAGGAGAATCAATACATAGGAATATGGTTGTCACAAAGCCAAATGCTGGCCTGTAAAAGCATTACATCATCTCTAGGTTACCTCCGCGAGTTACACTGTGAATATTTCACCAACATCAAAAAACAAACACGCCCCAGTTAAAAACCACAGGATCAGCAATGATAAGCATTGGCAGAGGCCGATATTGAGAGACCTTCGACACACACAGACACATAGAGAAGCACCCACTGGACACACACACACACAGAAACACACTCACAGGCGCGCACACACACACACACACACACACACACAAAAACATACACACACAGCCCCACACACACACACAGACAGGCTCACACACACACACAAAGAGGCGCACACACAAACAGAAACAAACCATTCACACGCAGACACAGACACAGAGACACATGGGCACACACACACACAGAGACGCACGCACACACAGCCACACACAGCCCCATACACACACACACAGACACACGCACACACACACACACACACAAACATACACACACAGCCCCCCACACACACACAGATAGGCGCACACACAAACGGACGGGCGCACACACAAACAGAAACAAATCATTCACACGCAGACACAGACACAGAGACACATGGGCACACACACACACACACACAGATGCACGCACACACAGCCACACACTGCCCCACACACACACACACAGACACACACACACACACACACAGAGGCGCACACACAAACAGACGCAAATCATTCACACGCATACACAAACACAGACACACAGGGGCACAGACACACACTCACAAGCCTCTGTTAATTGCAGGATTTGTATTAATTTCAGGGTCTGAATTATTTCCAATATTTGTATTAGTATCGGGATCTGTTATATTTTCTGGGCCTGCCTTAATTTCAGCGTCTGTATTAGCTTCAGGATCTGTATCAGTTTGACAAAAACATCGAAGGGTCATGAGGACTCGAAACGTCAACCCTTTTCTTCTCCGCCGATGCTGCCAGACCTGCTGAGTTTTTCCAGGTAATTCTGTTTTTGTTTTGGATTTCCAGCATCCGCAGTTTTCTTTGTTTTTATCTCTGTATCAGTTTGAAATTCGTTTTTAGCTTCAATATCAGTTTAGCTGTCTGCATTAACTTTAAATTCTGCATTACTTTATGCATCTATATTAATTTAAACATTTGTCTTAGTTTCAGGATCTGTATTAATTTAAAAATATGTATTAATTTTAAGATCTGTATTAAATTAAAGATCTATATTGATTTAAGGATCTGTATTAATTTCAGGATTTGTATTACTTTCAGGATTTGTATTAGTTTCAGGATCTGTATTAGTTTCAGGATCTGAGTTAGTTTCATACAGGATATTGCAGATTTTTTTGAACCAACATTTCGTCATCCCTTTTCTGCTTCTTTGTCGATCTCTCTAAAACTCTGTCACTGGCCCATTTTCCAGGATGATCAGTACCTTGTTATTTACCCTATCAAAACCAAGCTTGATTTTAAATAACTCTTTTAAACCTTCCCTTTTCCTGATCTGCTCGAAGGAAAACAACCCCAGCTTCTACATCCTCCCCACGCAGTTCGAACCCCTCACCCCATTTCCAATTCCATTTAAATTCCTCTGCACGCCATCCAAGACTCTAACATCCTTCCTGAAATAGGATCCACAGAATTAGGCATTATGCTAACGAAGCTTCTCCAAGGTTTAATGATTTCTACATCCTTTGTCTGAACTTCTTATTTTTGAAAACTCTGACTCTCTTTATCAATCAACACGAATTGTTTTTTTAATGCACTAGAAAAGTTGTTCTACCCTGTTCAATCATTTGCTTATATCTGCCGAAGTATTGTTGAACAGCTCCAAAATTTATCTACTTTACACTCCTCTATTTACAATATTCCGTCCTTCTAAAACTATTGTACATCTCAGCTGGATCGGGGTAAACTTTCCCACTTTAGTTTGGTGCAAGAATAATTGGATTGAAAGGGGTATCTGAAGCTGTTTGCTCTTTGGCTGGAATTAATGTCAGTCTCCATGGACCCTCATTATCTAATTGGAGGGATTCCCACTCATGTTTATAAGGAAGTCCCTTCAAGGTGTTACCTCATATTGTTAGCAGGAGCATCAGCCCTGCGTCTGACAAGAACCTGCAGTTTAAAGAGAGTGACAGAGGCGAACTCAGAATCTGAGAGCAATGGATTGGAAAGTTACAACAATGGATCAGAAGCTGGGAACAACATATTGGAATATTACACCAATAAACAGGCGTTTATCGGAAGCACTTTATGAGTTTTCCACATGTTATAATTTGATGCCATTAAATTCCCGGATCTACAGGGCAATCCAGCTTGTTCTTCCATTTTACTATCCGATCCTCGGTATTATTGGTGTCCCTTGTCAGTCTCATTGTGTCTGACGATCACGTTTATAAGCCATGTTTAACTGTATTAATATTCTTCACCAAAGTTCGATTTGTTTCGTGATTGCGGATTTGTCTCAAGTATTTCAAGAGAGCAGGGGATACAGTTTTATCTTGTTCAGAAATGTCAGTATCATATTTATTCCTTTTTACCATCTGCTTTCTTCCACCATATCACAGACATTTCAGTTTACTGTCACATGTACAGTAATTTCAATGCTTCAATGGATTCAACAATATCATGGATCAATTCAGCACCTTCAGCCAAGCTGTTACTTTTTTTCCTTTAAGCTTGATGCATAACTCTAATGTTTTATCTGTTTCTTACAGTGAACATAGTGACAATTTTGATCTTAACTCGGGGAAATTGTGGTCTCTCCAAATGTGTCACTCGCTACCTGGTGTCCATGGCAGCAGCGGATCTACTGGTCATTATTGTCGACCTGATATTGAGACACATTCCAATTGTTTATTGGGAATATTTTAATTTTCTGTGGGCCATACGTGTGTGTAATATCCATGCCATACTGCTTTATGCAGCCACTGACTGTTCTGTCTGGTTCACCGTCACTTTCACATTTGATCGATTTGTGGCTATTTGTTGCCAGAAGTTGAAAAGTAAATATTGCACTGAGAAAACGGCGGCTGTAGTTCTAGGATCGGTGACTGTGCTGAGCTTCTTAAAGAATATTTTCTGGTGTTTTATGCTATCAGATTTGTATATGCTGAGCAACAGACCATGGTTTTGTTTGGTAACATTTGAAGTTCAGAATAATTCGGTCTGGATAATCATCGAGTTTCTCCATCACATCCTTACTCCCTGTGTCCCATTTGTCCTGATTCTGCTGCTCAATGTTCTCACCATCAGACACATTTTAATGAGCAGCAGAGCCCGCAGGAGACTCCGTGCTCACAGCAGTGGGGAAGGTCCCAGAGACCCAGAGATGGAGAGTCGGAGGAAATCCGTCATTTTACTCTTTGTTATTTCGGCCAATTTCATTCTGTTGTGGGCGATGTTAATGGTGTATTCTATATGGAGGCGGATGTTTTATATGGGGGCTTATTATGTATGGATGGGTAATTATGTGCGGGAATTGGGCTTCATGCTGCAGCTACTGAGCTGCTGCACAAACATTGGGATTTACGCCGTGACCCAGACTAAGTTCAGGGAGCAATTGAAGAATGTGCTGAAATATCCCTTTACTCCAATTCTTCGATGCTTTCGATGATTTAAAGAAATTAATCAGTGAGAGTTTCTACTTTTCTTCCATTTGTTATCTCTCTTCCAGTGGGTCAGTGAGCTGCCTCTGTTGTGACAGAGTGGGGACCAGCCCTGTCCCCATTGTAAAATGTGGGGGCAAGGGCGTTGTCCCTGTCACGGCAGAGTGGGCTGTCACCTATCGTCCTGCTGACAGAGGGGCTGGTTGATCCTGTGACCATTTTTGGAGAGCGGGGAGGGCACTGCGGCCATGGGGAAAATGAGGCATGTGGCTTTGCAGTAGAATCGAAGAGGGAATGGAGCCTGGTCCTCTGGTGTCAGTAACGGGCAGGGCCTGTCGCTGTGGTGGGCAGAGTGGGGCATTCCCTCTGGCTCTGTAAGGCAGAGGGGGTGGGGTGAGTGGAGTCTCTTACTCTGCTAACAGAGTGGGGAGGGCGCTCTCTCTATGGGGACAGAGACAAGCTAGCACCTGTCATCATGGTCATGGCCTAATCCCAATCCTGGCGTCCACTGCCTCCCTCTTCGACGTTCACAAATTGGAGCCTGGATGGATTGGGGGTGGCGGATTGCGGGCAATGCCACAAACGGCCTGCAGAGAAATAAGAAAAGGACGGGGGAATTCATACCAGGTAGACGGTGCAAAATTGCTTCTACTGAATTTTAATGGGACAGAGTGAGACATAGCAGGAAGATGGCAGAATGAGGTGTGCGAACAGTTGCATCACTGAGTGTTTATTATAAAAATAAATGTAACAATAAATTCTGTCCCATGTGTCGTTTGTGTTTTCAATATATTTTCTACAGCCAAATAATCATTGTGAGGAATTGAGAAAACTATCTTGGAAACAAATAGAAAGTTTTAGCAAGATGTAATGTGTCGGGTGAAACCTTAACAAGATATTGCAGAGGAATTAGAGAGTACAGCAAAGTTTATCTACTCCCATTCTGAACGGGATTAGAGTCTCATGACTGTGCAGAATGTGCACATTGAAGTCTGGAACATTCACAAACTACCATCTCCAGCCCATATATCCAATGAGGAATGAGGAGAGAGTTCATGTACAGGGTCAGTTGGCAGAACTTGAAAGCCCCACCCGAGTGAACTGTGCACCCTGCTGCAAACTTCAATCCCTTACTGTATTGTTCAATATTCACACTTCATCAATCTGTTTCCTGATGCAGTCATGCAGTTAGTGAACATCTCTGAGTCTGACAAAGAGCGTTAGTGGCACTGAGCTGCCAGCAGAGTGTGGGCATGTATCCCTGAAATCACAGGCGAGGCCTGATGCTGTCTTGTCAAAGGGGGCGGGGCCTGTTACCTCATTGTTAGAGCAGGGACGGAGCCTGCTGCTGGATTGTCAGAGTGGGGGCGGGGCCTGTTACCTCATTGTTAGAGCAGGGACAGAGCCTGCTGCTGGATTGTCAGAGCGGGGGCGGGGCCTGTTACCTCATTGTTAGAGCAGGGACAGAGCCTGCTGCTGGATTGCCAGAGCGGGGGCGGCGCCTGTTACCTCTTTGTTAGAGCAGGGACAGAGCCTGCTGCTGGATTGCCAGAGTGGGGGCGGGGCCTGTTACCTCATTGTTAGAGCAGGGACAGAGCCTGCTGCTGGATTGTCAGAGCCGGGGCGTGGTTTGTTTGTCCATGGTCAGAGCGGGGGCGGGGCCTCTTTCTCGCTGGTCAGAGCGGGGGCGGGGTCTGTTTCTCCAATGTCAGAGCGGGGGCGGGGTCTGTTTCTCCATGTTCAGAGCGGAGGCGGGGCCTGTTTCTCCATGGTCAGAGCGGGGGCGGGGCCTGCTTCTCCATGGTCAGAGCGGGGGCAGGGTCTGTTTCTCCATGTTCAGAGCGGGGGCGGCGCCTGTTTGTCCATGGTCAGAGCGGGGGAGGGGCCTTTTTCACAATGTTCAGAGCGGGGGCGGGGTCTGTTTCTCCATGGTCAGAGCGGGGGCGGGGTCTGTTTGTCCATGGTCAGAACGGGGGCGGGGCCTGTTTGTCCATGGTCAGAGCGGAGGCGGGGCCTGTTTGTCCATGGTCAGAACGAGGACGGGGCCTGTTTCTCCATGGTCAGAGAGGGGGCGGGGCCTGTTTCTCCATGGTCAGAGCGGAGGCGGGGCCTGTTTGTCCATGGTCAGAACGAGGACGGGGCCTGTTTCTCCATGGTCAGAGAGGGGGCGGGGTCTGTTTGTCCATGGTCAGAGCAGGGGCGGGGTCTGTTTCTCCATGGTCAGAGCGGGGGCGGGGCCTGTTTCTCCATGGTCAGAGCGGGGGCGGGGCATGTTTGTCCATGGTCAATGCGGTGCGGGGCCTGTTTCTCCCTGTTCAGAGCGGGGGCGGGGCCTGTTTGTCCATGGTCAGAGTGGGGGCGGGGCCTGTTTCTCCAAGGGCAGAGCGGGGGCGGGCCCTGTTTGTCCATGGTCAGAGCAGGGGCGTGGCCTTATTCTCCATGGTCAGAGTGGGGGCGGGGCCGGTTTCTCCATGGTCATTGCGGTGCGGGGCCTGTTTGTCCATGGTCAGAGCGGGGGCGGGGCCTGTTTCTCCACTGTCAGAGCGGGGGCAGAGTCTGTTTCTCCATGGTCATTGCGGTGCGGGGCCTGTTTGTCCATGGTCAGAGCGGGGGCGGGGCCTGTTTCTCCAAGGGCAGAGCGGGAGCGTGGCCTGTTTCTCCATTCTCAGGGCGGGGTTGGGGATTGTTGCAGCATTCTCAGAATGGGGACGGGAAATGTAGCCTCATTTTGAGAGCAGGGGCGGAGCCTGTTCTACATTTGTCAGGGCGGGGTCGGGCACTGCCATTGTGATGTCAGTGTTGGGCGCGGCCTGTTGTTGCATTGAGAGAGTGGGTGTGGTTATGGGCTGAGTGATCACATTTTGATGCAGAGTGGAAGAGCCCCTCTCCGTCATGTGGTAACATGTTGCCCCTCCCACTGTGGTATCCATAGTAACCAGGAAAGGAGTCCAACCTGAACACGAGCAGGCAGGGGCTGATGTCACAGGGATATGGGAGGACTGTTGATATCACAGGGATTCGCGGGTAGGGGGGCTGGTTTCCTGCTTCGTTGGATGGGGGATGTCCATGTCCCCCAGTGAGATGGCCGATATAAATGCTGCATTATGGTTAGGGGTTTATATCCAGTTCACTGGGGCCGGAAGATAGATTGAAGAGGTACTCGCATGGTTAGATGTAGACCAGATAGGCGGGAGCAAGAGGTGGTACACCAGGCAGTCCGGGAGAGAGCAAAGGTGCTGTCGGTGTGGATATTGCAGCTGAATCTTGGAAAGGGAGAGATAGACCAGCTGTAGGCATGCTGCAGTGTGATATACAAGGTACACAAGGGGAGAGATTTACTCCATACTCCGTCCTGGTGGGGAAAAGGCTCGGTACACAGGAGCAGCAGGGAGGAGCGATTCATTTCGTAGGCTGTGTGAGGGAGGTTGATAAAGCATTTATACAGGGTCAAGGGTAAATATACCAGCTACACCAGGGGAGGGGTTGTTATACGATGTGCATTGGGGTGGGGGGGGGGGGGCGGTGTTGATATACCTTGAGGACAAAGGGAGGTTTATGTTTACAGGGCAATGTTAGGGGAATATCCAAGCGGCAGTGTTTGTGTGAGATTATTGGAGGAGCGAGGAGATACGTGGACCTGTGCTGAAATGCTGTATTTCTTTCAGAGAGTGCAAAAGTTTCAGGATCTGCTTCGGGCTCGGGGTTCGTGTTTCAGTTTTCAGAACCTGTACTGGGATGAGGGTCTGTTTTACATTTAGGTTCTGATTTGGGTACATGCTTGGTATTCATACCAGGGTGTGCTATCGTCCCTTGCCAATGTTTCCCCTGGATAAGCGTCATCCCACTGTGGAGCCCAGCTTGATCGATCATAATTTATTTGTTTGTTTAGATATGTGGAGACTAGCTACTGAAGAGAGTCACGGTAGCCATCTGATGATCACTTAATAAATGAATGAAACATTTATTCAGCAAGAAAAGATCAACCACGTTACACTACTCATTCACCCACAACGATACCTTTAAGATAACTATAGATTTATAAGGATAACACAAGTTAGAAAAGCCATCTTATGCTTTATTGTCCACAACATGTACTCATGCAAGTAAAGCTAAGGTGCCCTGTTGTCAGACAAACCACACCCTGACCTCATGTGACAGATGCTTTCTCAATCAGATGCCCATGGGGTCTCTCTTGATCTCCATCCAGAACTTGTTAAAATGTGAGTCAAACAGTCTTACTGAATCCTGTGCTTTTGACGAAGGTTTCGCATCTTCACTCTCCAATACTTCGCCTTGGAATCTTCTCCCAAATTGCCATTTTTCTCTCAGACACCTTCCACAAGGGTTCACCTCCAGGGTTTGGAACCATACCTTCGATCTTCCTCTTCCCTTGGTCACCACATGCATTCAAGCTGTCTTCCAAGCACTCTCTCTCTCTCTCTCTCTCTCTCTCACAAGCCTAACTTTAACAGTACACCACTGCTTCACTTGCTCAAAGCAAAGATTTGCAGACCTTCAGTTCTCTCGTTGAACATTGTTGCTTTTTGCATATTTCTCTCACTTTTAATCTAAAGCTTGGAGCCTTTCTCTCTGCCCCTCACTGTTAACCGAGATTAAAAGGACCTTTTCCCTGGTTCCACAAGTTCCCTGGGCTATAACTTCTCTTTTGGACTTTTACTCATTCAATTTCCCAGCTTTATTTTATGTCACTTTTACTTGGTACATTTTTCTGTTCTCCTGGGGAATCTGCAGCTCCCTCTGCCAGTGCACAATCTCTCTGGGGTCCTGGCTTCAAGTGAACTTAAAACTGTTGTTTCCTTATTTCTGTGTCTATGTCTGTGGGAGAAAGCTGCCTGGCAGGCTCCTTGTTGTTAGGCAACAGCATTGTTGGTCTAACCTTCTGTCTTTATGTTTACCTTGGAGCAGGTTTGAAATTCAAGCAACCTTTTAAGTTGAAACTAATCCTTCCATCTGACCTCTCTCAAAAAACACAGTTGGAGAATTACATATCAAAATTAAACCTTAATGCTAAAACTCATCCTAACTTCCACAAATTCAAATGTAACATATTTAAACGATCTCTTTTTCCTATCATTGAGTATATTAGTTTAATTTCGTGTTTGTTTAATCACCTGTGCAAGTTTAATTACTTGTATTAGATTCATGGCCTGCAAGTGTTTCAGTGGCTCTATAAGTTTCTCGACCTGTATTAATTGCATGGTCCATATCAGTTTCCTTGTCTGTATTATTTCAGTAACACACCTGTGTCATCGGTGCTCTAGATTTCAGCGTCTACATTAGTCATAGACTCTGTAATAGTTACAAAGCCTATATTAACATCTTGGGCCCTATTAGTTCCGTAGGATGGTGGCAGTTAAGGGCCTCTGTGATTAAAGGTTCCTTAATAATTTCCGTGCCTGAAATATACAGACTCCAAACGACTATAGCACAGGAGATACTGGAAATTCTTATGGAAAACGAATGAAAATGAACCTTGCTCTCAACCAGAATCCATTGAATGACAGTGACAGAGAGCTGGAGAAGTCCCCTTCTCCTTCATAGTCACCTCGGTCACCATTCAGAATATCCACTGGAAGAATTGAGAAAGGAAAAGCACATGGACACGGAGATGAGTAAAATACAACCGAGAAATCAAAACAGTGAGAAGGAAGAGTCAACACCATCTGCACTTGAGTTGCATAGAATATATGTATTTAAAATAAACTGTATCATCATGATAATTGCTGATTGTGGTTGTGGATTCAAGGATTAGATAAGATACATGGTGCTCTACCAGTTACGACGTCACCTGACCTGAGCTACATAGCAGAACAACATTCAAGGTTGATCACAGAAATGCAGAAAGTGGGGTGAAATCCATAGGGAAACATGGTAGAACAAAGTATGTAGATTTAAAAGCATAAGACAAAGAAAGGGGCGTTTGTTATTCTTAACTTGTATAATTAATCTAAGTTACAATAGCTGCTTGTGCTGAAGAGGGAAAGAGAGAGAAAGGGGTAAAAGGATGTAGCCCTAGGGAGTTAATAAGCACTGAAAGGCAGGAGCAGGGGAAATGAGAGCTTTGGTCAGTTTGGTGGTCCCTAATGGCGGAGCCTTCAAGATCCCTTTATTTCCCCCACTGCTATTTGAAGTTTTGTTTAGAATATAAGAGTTAAAGTCAATTTAAGGATACAGGAATATAAATACCTACCTTGAAACATAAGTTTGTTTGTGTGCAAGAAGCATTTGTATGTGAGCTTCAATGTTATTTCTTCCGTAAATTGTGATCTGTGTGTGTAGTTCAGCACTTTAGGATTGAAAGCCCCATGTTAGATTAACGGAATATTGTACTGAAACATTGCAAGTTATGTCCCTGAGGTTTGAATTGTGATTTCTGGCAAAGAAAAATCGCAATTTGAATGTCAAATAAAGCTAAACATGGTTAGAAAAGCAATATTTGTACCTCCCCTTTGCAGGCTATTATCACCAGCTACCAAGCTAATTGGGGTTGACACAGACGAATTGGTATTCTAAAATTATTACAGGAAAAAAAATACCTGAAATTCAAAACGATTCTAGGAAACCAAAAGCCATAAACATACGGTCTAAGTGGTTCCAATTGACAAAAAAAAGGTTTCTTTTGAAGAG
Organism: Isurus oxyrinchus; assembly: GCA_026770705.1. Lineage (NCBI taxonomy): Eukaryota > Metazoa > Chordata > Chondrichthyes > Lamniformes > Lamnidae > Isurus > Isurus oxyrinchus. The sequence continues at coordinate 95,897 of JANJGN010001068.1, forward strand.
ATGAATCAAATATTAAATGAAATCTGCATTTCAACAGCACTATAACTTGAATTTGTGACAATATTGAGATGCAAAGTGCTGTATAATTTAACAGATTACTTTGAATACCGAGTATACTATCCATGGATAAAGAACATGTTGATACATATATCGGGCTTCTAATCTGGATACAGATCATTACACATGCAAAATAGGTCGTTTTAATTTTGATCGCTTAAATTACGTTTCTTATTAAGTTTAAAATTTGAGGTTTGGTTCCTGATACTTTCTCAAAAGGGGATTGCAACTTTGAAAGATTCAACAACAATTGGCACTGATTCAAATGCTGCAGGATTTTGTATTTCTAATTCTGTTCCCAAAATATGAAGATAAGTTCAAGACCTTGACAAAATTTGGCATAAATACAATTTCTGGTTGAGTTAATGAATCTGGGATAATTCTAAAAGAAACTGGCTAGAGAGTATTTAGTGGGTTACTTTTGAGACAATAACGTTGTTTGAGAATAACTTAAGTAAGCCAAACATGTCAATGCCTGATTTCTGTTTTAAAACTGGTATGAGAATACTTTACTGGATTTTAAATTCTTTCACACATCTGAACAAGATAAGATTGTAGTCTGTTGTATGTGTAAAATAGTTATGAGGCAACTAGAAGGAAGAGTTAGTGAAGGAGGACAAAATATACAAACTCTTTTAAGGAACTGAATTTGATAATCTGGCCATCACCTGAGACACTGCAACTGCACAGGGGAGATAAGCAGAGATCTGGAGGCTGAGATCTTCACTGATACGGAATAGTTAATACTGCCTGAAGAGCAAGGAAACATTATAAATGATCAAGATAATAGAGAAACTGACCTCGAAAGAATCGGATGGTGATCATGGCCAGGGGGAAAAAAATCCAAAGCGTTAGAGGGATTTGTCGGTTCAGTGATAGTGGAATTTGGATCCTAAGTGTTAGTGGGATTTGTGGTTTCAGTGTTAGTGGAAGTTGGGGGCTAAGTGTTAGTGGGATTTGTGGTTTCAGTGTTAGTGGAAGTTGGGGGCTAAGTGTTAGTGGGATTTGTGGGTTCTCTAAATGTAGAATATGGGGCCTCAATGTTTGTGGGATTTGTGGGTTCCCTGTTGGAGGGATTTGTGACTCATTCTTTAGTGGGATTTGTGTTTTCAGTGATTGTGGAATTTGGGGCCAAAGTATTAGTGTGATTTGTGTGTCAATTGAGAGTGGGATTTGGGGCCTAGTGATAGTGGGATGTGTAGATTCCGTGCGAGTGGAATAAACGGCCTAACTGTTACTGGGATTCGTGGGTTCAGTGCCAGTGAAATTTGGATCCTAAGTGTTGGTGCGATTTGTGTGTCAAGTGAGAGTGGGATTTGGGACCTCCTGTTAGTGGGATGTGTAGGTTCTGTGCGAGTGAGATTTGGGGCCTAAGTGTAAGTTGGATTCATGGGTTCAGTGACAATGGATTTTGGATCCTAAGTATTAGTGGGATTTGTTAGTTCAGTGATAGTGAAATGTTGGGCCTAATTGATACTGGTTATCGTTGGACCCATTGATAGTGGAATTTGGGGCCTTAATGTTTAGTGGGACTTGTGGATTCAGTT
>JANJGN010001069.1:0-200393 GCA_026770705.1 Isurus oxyrinchus
CAGGGGCTACATTGTGTGCCGGGGTTACGGTGACTGGATCAACCGGACCGTGAGAGATTTCCAGCTCCTCTCTTACTACTTCCCTGCCTGATCTGTCGCGGTCAGACAGGCAGGACCCTCATTTTCAACTTGCTCAAAGGATTTTGCTGCTGTGTTTTGTAGATATTTCCCCCATCAAACACTCCCAGGAAAGGTACAGCACGGGGAGAGATACAGAGTAAATCTCCCTCTACACTGTCCCCCATCAAACACTCCCAGGACAGGTACAGCACGGGGTTAGATACAGAGTAAATCTCCCTCTACACCGTCCCCATCAAACACTCCCAGGACAGGTACAGCACGGTGTTAGATACAGAGTAAAGCTCCCTCTACACTGTCCCCATCAAACACTCCCAGGACAGGTACAGCACGGGGTTAGATACAGAGTAAATCTCCCTGTACACTGTCCTCATCAAACACTCCCAGGACAGGTACAGCACGGGGTTAGATACAAAGTAAATCTCACTCTACACTGTCCCCATCAAACACTCCCAGGACAGGTACAGCACGGGGTTAGATACAGAGTAAATCTCCCTCTACACTGTCCCCATCAAACACTCCCAGGACAGGTACAGCATGGGGTTAGATACAGAGTAAATCTCCCTCTACACTGTCCCCATCAAACACTCCCAGGACAGGTACAGCACGAGGTTAGATACAGAGTAAATCTCCCTCTACACTGTCCCCATCAAACACTCCCAGGACAGGTACAGCACAGGGTTAGATACAGAGTAAATCTCCCTCTACACTGTCCCCATCAAACACTCCCAGGACAGGTACAGCACGGGGTTAGATACAGAGTAAAGCTCCCTCTACACTGTCCACATCAAACACTCCCAGGACAGGTACAGCACGGGGTTAGATACAGAGTAAAGCTGCCTCTACACTGTCTCCATTAATCACCGCAATTTCATGACACTGCAGATCAACTGCTCACTGTTTTACTTTGAGAAAGTTTGAAGGAAGCCAGGAGAGTTTACAAGTGCTCTTAATACTGTGAGTTCCTGGCTGGCTTGCCAAGCTATCATTGTCTTACTGAAAGTGCTGTAATTTATACTAACGATTTTTATTTAAGCTATTTATGAGAATGCATTTTGTCTTATGTATATATATATATGAAGAGATATCTGGAGATACAGCGAGTGTGGGGAATTGAGACTCACCCCAGTGCGCCACCTCATGGCCAGAATTTGCACTACCTCTGTGACGGTTGACATAGAGATTTACAGTTGAGGACTGTGATAAGCAGGTCCTGAGCAAGAATAACGTGATGAAGTCAGACCAATAGAAGGTGAGGGGAATGGGCACTTCAGAGATGAACTCCCGCTCCCCATCTAGTTGCTCGATTTTGCACTATATTCTGACGGTTGACATAACCGGAGAAGAACAGACAGAATTCACTGCTCATTGCGACCTGTGCTTGAAAATTTATACATTAGAAATGCCCACATCAATATTTCCGATCACAAAAAGCTATGTAAACAAGTCACGGTGCAGTTCAGCCCTCCTACCACTGGTGGTGCCACCACTGTGACACGTTAACATAGCAAATCCCCCATTCTCAGTCTTGCCATTAGTGTTTATGCTGGAAATTGGGCTAGAAAATGCTGACAGGTGTAAAAATTTAATATATTTTAGACAGAGAATATATTTATAATATATAAATAGGTCTGTTTTCTACCTATTTTTAAATTAAGTTAATTTATATGAAGGGTTTTTCACCAAGGTTTAATTGTGATATAGAAACTTGTCCTTTATATTTTTCCAATCTAACTTATTGAAAAAAATAGAGTTTACTTAATTTGAAAGGGGTATAGCCATCGATTTGAGATTGAAATGTATATGTTTTATGCAGAGATTTATTGTTATGAATAAATGGTCTATCTATTATCTCATCTGGTGTGGTAAACAACTTTATCTCTGGCAGCCTCGTACATAGTGAAAGTGGAGCTTTATAAACACACACACACAAACAGACAAACACACACCCACTCACACAAATGCACATACATACACGCACACAGACACATACACACACACACACACTCACACATACAGACACACGTACACACTCACATATACACGCTCTTTCACACACACTTGCACATACACCCACACACATTCACACACACAAACATTCACACATACACACTGACACACATATTGAAACAAGCACACATACACACACACACACACTCGCTCACTCACACACACACACACACACACACTCACACAATATCACAATCACATACATACTCACAGGCACACATACACACACAAACACTCACACACACTCATACACACTCATTTGCACACACAGACACACGTTCACACACTCCCACACAAACACTCTCATTGACTCTCACAAACACACACACACTCACACAAAGACTCACACATACACATTCACACACAAACATCGAAGATATGCACTCTCTCACACACACACTTACACATACACAAACACACACTCACATTCGCACACACTCATATACACTCATTCTCACACACACAGAGTCACACACTCTCATGAACACACATTCATTGACTCTCACAAATACACACACAAAGACACATACACAAACTCACACACACTAACACACCCACTAAAGCAATCATAAACATATTCACAGCCACAAACACACTCATGCATTCACACAGACACACATGAACACTCACACACATACTCATTGACTGACACACAGTGTGTAAGTTGTGTGTAAGTTTGAGTATGCGTGTGTGTGTGTGAGTGCATATGTGTGTGTATGTGTATGTGTGTGCATGTTTGTGTTAGCATGTGTGAGCGTGTGTGTGTGTGTGTGTGTAATAGCATGTGTGCATCTGTGTGTAAGTGTGTGATTGTGTGTGTGCGCATGTGTGTGTGTGTCTGTGTGTGTGTGTGTGTGTCTGTGAGTGCGAATATGTGAGTGTATGTGCGTGTGATTGTTTGTGTGTGCGCATGTGTGTGTGTGTGTGAGAGTGCGAATATGTGAATGTGTGTGTGTGTGTGTGTGATTGCGTGTGTGTATGTGTGTTTGTGCTTGTGTGTGTCTGTGTGTGTGTGAGCCTGTGTGTGTGTGTGTGAGTCTGTGTGTTTGTGTGTACGTAAGTGTGTATGAGTGTGTAAGTGCATGTCTGCATTTGTGAATGTGAGTGTGTGTGTGAATGTGAGTGTGTGCATGTATGAATATAAATGTGTACAAGTATGTAAGTGGATATTGGGATATATGTGTGTTAAAGTGTGTATCTGTGGGTGTGTGGGTGTGTGTGAGAGTGTGTGAGTGTGAGAGTGTGTACGTGTGAGTGTGTGTGAGTGTGGTGTGCACGTGTGTGAGTATGTGTATGTGAGTGTGCGTGTTGTGTCCATATGTGTTTTCATGTGAGTGTCTGTGTATGTGTCAGTGACTGCGTGTGTGTGAGTCTCTGTGTGTATGTGTGCATGTGTGGGTGTTTGGGTGACAGTGTGATTGCGTGTGTGAGTTTGTGAGATATCTGTAAACATACACACAGTGTGTGTGAATGTGTCTGCCTCTGTGTGTGTGTGTGAGTATGCATGTGTGCGTGTATGCATCTGAGTGTGCGTGTGTGAATGCATATATGCGTGCATTTGTGAGCGTGTGTGTGTGTGTGTATCATTGTGTTAGTAGTGTGTGTGTGTCTGTGTGTGTGTGTGTGTGTGTGTGTGTGCATGTGTGTATGTGTGCATGTGTGTGTATGTGTGTGTGAGAGTGCAAGTGTGACTGTGTGTGTGTGTGACTGCGTGTAAATAAATGTGTGTGTATGTGTGTGTGTGTATGTGAGAGTGTGAGAGAGCGTGTGTGAATGAGTATGGGTGTGTGTGTGTGTGGGCGTGTGTCCCTGTGTGTCTGTGTCAGTGTGTGTATGGGTCTGTGCGTTTCTGTGTGTGAGAGTCTGTGTATGTGTGTGTCTGTGTCAGTGTGTGTATGTGTCTGTGCATTTCTGGGTGTGAGTGTCTGTGTGTGTGAGTGTGTGTCAGTGTGTGTATGTGTCTATGCGTTTCTGTTTGTGAGTGTCTCTGTATGTGTGTGTGTGTGTCTGTGTCAGTGTGTGTATGTGTCTGTGCGTTTCTGTGTGTGAGTGTCTGTGTGTGTGTGTGTCTGTGTCAGTGTGTGTGTATGTGTCTGTGCGTTTCTGTGTGTGAGTGTGTGTGTGTGTGTGTGTGTGTGTGTGTCTGTGTCAGTGTGTGTATGTGTCTGTGCATTTCTGGGTGTGAGTGACTGTGTGTGTGAGTGTGTGTCAGAGAGTGTATGTGTCTCTGCGTTTCTGTGTGTGAGTGTCTGTGTGTGTGTGTATGTGTCTGTATGTGTATGTGTCTGTGCGTTTCTGCGTGTGAGTGTCTCTGTGTGTGTGTGTGTGTGTGTCTGTGTCAGTGTGTGTATGTGTCTGTGTGTGTGTGTGTGTGTGTGTGAGCGTGACTCTGTGAGTGGGGAGAGAATGAATAATGACCCGATGAATTCTAGGCAAAAAATCGCTAAAAATCAATCCATTTGCTGGTCTCGGTATATGAAAAGAAATGGAATCAGTCAGTGTACAGATACCTACATCAGAGAGGGCACGAAGAGACACAAGTTGGTGCACAGGTATCTCCGTGATAGAGAGGGAATGAGAGATACCAGTCAGTGTACAGATATCTCCCTGAGAGAGAGGGACTGAGAGACACCAGTCAGTGTACAGATATCTCCCTGAGAGAGAGGGACTGAGAGACACCAGTCAGTGTACAGATATCTCTCTGAGAGAGAGGGGACTGAGAGACACCAGTCAGTGTACAGATATCTCCCTGAGAGAGAGGGGACTGAGAGACACCAGTCAGTGTACAGATATCTCCCTGAGAGAGAGGGGACTGAGAGACACCAGTCAGTGTACAGATATCTACCTGAGAGAGGGGACTGAGAGAAACCAGTCAGTGTACAGATATCTCCCTGAGAGAGAGAGACTGAGAGACACCAGTCAGTGTACAGATATCTCCCTGAGAGAGAAGGGACTGAGAGACACAAGTCAGTGTACAGATATCTCCCAGAGAGAGAGGGACTGAGAGACACCAGTCAGTGTACAGATATTTCCCTGAGAGAGAGGGGACTGAGAGACACCAGTCAGTGTAAAGATATCTCCCTGAGAGAGAGGGGACTGAGAGACACAAGTCAGTGTACAGATATTTCCCTGAGAGAGAGGGGACTGAGAGACACCAATCAGTGTACAGATATCTCCCTGAGAGAGAGGGACTGAGAGACACCAGTCAGTGTACAGATATCTCCCTGAGAGAGAGGGGACTGAGAGACACCAGTCAGTGTACAGATATTTCCCTGAGAGAGAGAGGGACTGAGAAACACCAGTCAGTGTACAGATATCTCCCTGAGAGAGAGAGGGACTGAGAGACACCAGTCAGTCTACAGATATCACCCAGAGAGAGAGAGGGGACTGAGAGACACCAGTCAGTGTACAGATATCTCCCTGAGAGAGAGGGGACTGAGAAACACCAGTCAGTGTACAGATATCTCCCTGAGAGAGAGGGACTGAGAGACACCAGTCAGTGTACAGATATCTCCCTGAGAGAGAAGGGACTGAGAGACACAAGTCAGTGTACAGATATCTCCCTGAGAGAGAAGGGACTGAGAGACACCAGTCAGTGTACAGATATCTCCCTGAGAGAGAAGGGACTGAGAGACACAAGTAGGTGTACAGATATCTCCCTGAGAGAGAAGGGACTGAGAGACACAAGTCAGTGTACAGATATCTCCCAGAGAGAGAGGGACTGAGAGACACCAGTCAGTGTACAGATATTTCCCTGAGAGAGAGGGGACTGAGAGACACCAGTCAGTGTAAAGATATCTCCCTGAGAGAGAGGGGACTGAGAGACACAAGTCAGTGTACAGATATTTCCCTGAGAGAGAGGGGACTGAGAGACACCAATCAGTGTACAGATATCTCCCTGAGAGAGAGGGACTGAGAGACACAAGTCAGTGTACAGATATCTCCCTGAGAGAGAGAGGGACTGAGAGACACAAGTCAGTGTACAGATATTTCCCTGAGAGAGAGAGGGACTGAGAAACACCAGTCAGTGTACAGATATCTCCCTGAGAGAGAGAGGGACTGAGAGACACCAGTCAGTCTACAGATATCACCCAGAGAGAGAGAGGGGACTGAGAGACACCAGTCAGTGTACAGATATCTCCCTGAGAGAGAGGGGACTGAGAAACACCAGTCAGTGTACAGATATCTCCCTGAGAGAGAGGGACTGAGAGACACCAGTCAGTGTACAGATATCTCCCTGAGAGAGAGAGGGACTGAGAGACACCAGTCAGTGTACAGATATCACCCAGAGAGAGAGAGGGGACTGAGAGACAACAGTCAGTGTACAGATATCTCCCTGAGAGAGAGAGGGACTGAGAGACACCAGTCAGTGTACAGATATCTCCCTGAGAGAGAGAGGGACTGAGAGACATCAGTCAGTATACAGATATCACCCAGAGAGAGAGAGGGGACTGAGAGACAACAGTCAGTGTACAGATATCTCCCTGAGAGAGAGAGGGACTGAGAGACACCAGTCAGTGCACAGATATCTCCCTGAGAGAGAGAGGGACTTAGAGACACCAGTCAGTGTACAGATATCTCCCTGAGAGAGAGGGACTGAGAGACACCAGTCAGTTTCCAGATATCTCCCTGAGAGAGGGGACTGAGAGACACCAGTCAGTGTACAGATATCTCCCTGAGAGAGAGGGACTTAGAGACACCAGTCAGTGTACAGATATCTCCCTGAGAGAGAGGGGACTGAGAGACACCAGACAGTGTACAGATATCTACCTGAGAGAGAGGGGGACTGAGAGACACCAGTCAGTGTACAGATATCTCCCTGAGAGAGAGGGGACTGACAGACACCTTTCAGTGTACAGATATCTCCCTGAGAGAGAGGGACTGAGAGAAACCAGTCAGTGTACAGATATCTCCCTGAGAGAGAGGGGACTGAGAGACACCAGTCAGTGTACAGATATCTCCCTGAGAGAGAGGGACTGAGAGACACCATTCAGTTTACAGATATCTCCCTGAGAGAGCGGACTGAGAGACACCAGTCAGTGTACAGATATCTACCTGAGAGAGAGGGGGACTGAGAGAGACCAGTCAGTGTACAGATATCTCCCTGAGAGAAAGGGAACTGACAGACACCTTTCAGTGTACAGATATCTCCCTGAGAGAGAGGGACTGAGAGACACCAGTCAGTGTACAGATATCTCCCTGAGAGAGAGGGGACTGAGAGACACCAGTCAGTGTACAGATATCTCCCTGAGAGAGAGGGACTGAGAGACACCATTCAGTTTACAGATATCTCCCTGAGAGAGGGGACTGAGAGACACCAGTCAGAGTACAGATATATCCCTGAGAGAGAGAGAGGGACTGAGAGACACAAGTCAGTGTACAGATATCTACCTGAGAGAGAGGGGACTGAGAGACACCAGTCAGTGTACAGATATCTCCCTGAGAGAGAGGCGGACTGAGAGACAACAGTCAGTGTACAGATATCTCCCTGAGAGAGAGGGACTTAGAGACACCAGTCAGTGTACAGATATCTCCCTGAGAGAGAGGGACTTAGAGACACCAGTCAGTGTACAGATATCTACCTGAGAGAGAGGGGGACTGAGAGAGACCAGTCAGTGTACAGATATCTCCCTGAGAGAGAGGGAATGAGAGACACCAGTCAGTGTACAGATATCTCCCTGAGAGAGAGTGGGACTGAGAGACGCCAGTCAGTATACAGATATCACCCAGAGAGAGAGGGGATTGAGAGACAACGGTGAGTGTACAGATATCTCCCAGAGAGAGAGGGACTGAGAGACACCAGTCAGTGTATAGATAGTTCCCTGTGAAAGACGGGACTGAGAGACATCAGTCAGTGTACAGATATCTCCCTGAGAGAGAGGGACTGAGAGACACCAGTCAGTGTACAGATATCTCCCTGAGAGAGAGAGGGACTGAGAGACACCAGTCAGTACACAGATATTACCCAGAGAGAGAGAGGGGACTGAGAGACAACAGTCAGAGTACAGCTATCTCCATGAGAGAGAGAGGGATTGAGAGACACCAGTCAGTGCACAGCTATCTCCCTGAGAGAGAGAGCTACTGCGAGATGCCAGTCAGTGTACAGATATCCTCAGGGAGAGAGGGACTGAGAGACACCAGTCAGCGTACAGAAATCTCACTGAGAGAGAGAGGGACTTAGAGACACCAGTCAGTGTACAGATATCTCCCTGAGAGAGAGAGGGACTTAGAGACACCAGTCAGTGTACAGATATCTCCCTGAGAGAGAGAGGGACTTAGAGACACCAGTCAGTGTACAGATATCTCCCTGAGAGAGAGGGACTGAGAGACACCAGTCAGTTTACAGATATCTCCCTGACAGAGGGGACTGAGAGACACCAGTCAGTGCACAGATATCTCCCTGAGAGAGAGGGGCACTGAGAGACACCCGTCAGTGTACAGATATCTCCCTGAGAGAGAGAAACTTAGAGACACCAGTCATTGTACAGATATTTCCCTGAGAGAGAGAAACTTAGAGACACCAGTCAGTGTACAGATATCTCGCTGAGAGAGGGGGACTTAGAGACACCATTCAGTGTACAGATATCTCCCTGAGAGAGAGGGACTGAGAGACAACAGTCAGTGTACAGATATCTCCCTGAGAGAGAGGGACTGAGAGACACAAGTCAGTGTACAGATATCTCCCTGAGAGAGAAGGGACTGAGAGACACCAGTCAGTGTACAGATATCTCCCTGAGAGAGAGAGGGACTGAAAGAAACCAATCAGTTTCCAGATATCTCCCTGAGAGAGGGGACTGAGAGACACCAGTCAGAGTACAGATATCTAGTTCTGTCGAAGGGTCATGAAGACTCGAAACGTCAACTCTTTTCTTCTCCGCCGATGCTACCAGACCTGCTGAGTTTTTCCAGGTAATTCTGTTTTTGTTTTGGATTTCCAGCATCCGCAGTTTTGTTTTGTCTTTAGAGTACAGATATCTCCCTGAGAGGGAGAGAGGGACTGAGAGACACAAGTCAGTGTACAGATATCTAGCTGAGAGAGAGGGGACTGAGAGACACCAGTCAGTGTACAGATATCTCCCTGAGAGAGAGAGAGGGACTGAGAGACACCAGTCAGTGTACAGATATCTATCTGAGAGAGAGGGGACTGAGAGACACCAGTCAGTGTACAGATATCTCCCTGAGAGAGAGGGACTGAGAGACACCAGTCAGTTTACAGATATCTCCCTGAGAGAGGGGACTGAGAGACACCAGTCAGTGTACAGATATCTCCCTGAGAGAGAGGGACTTAGAGACACCAGTCAGTGTACAGATATCTTGCTGAGAGAGAGGGGACTGAGAGAGACCAGTCAGTGTACAGATATCTCCCTGAGAGAGAGGGGACTGACAGACACCTTTCAGTGTACAGATATCTCCCTGAGAGAGAGGGACTGAGAGACACCAGTCAGTGTACAGATATCTCCCTGAGAGAGAGGGGACTGAGAGACACCAGTCAGTGTACAGATATCTCCCTGAGAGAGAGGGACTGAGAGACACAATTCAGTTTACAGATATCACCCTGAGAGAGCGGACTGAGAGACACCAGTCAGTGTACAGATATCTACCTGAGAGAGAGGGGGACTGAGAGAGACCAGTCAGTGTACAGATATCTCCCTGAGAGAAAGGGAACTGACAGACACCTTTCAGTGTACAGATATCTCCCTGAGAGAGAGGGACTGAGAGACACCAGTCAGTGTACAGATATCTCCCTGAGAGAGAGGGGACTGAGAGACACCATTCAGTTTACAGATATCTCCCTGAGAGAGGGGACTTAGAGACACCAGTCAGAGTACAGATATATCCCTGAGAGAGAGAGAGGGACTTAGAGACACCAGTCAGTGTACAGATATCTACCTGAGAGAGAGGGGGACTGAGAGAGACCAGTCAGTGTACAGATATCTCCCTGAGAGAGAGGGACTGAGAGACACCAGTCAGTGTACAGATATCTCCCTGAGAGAGAGTGGGACTGAGAGAAACCAGTCAGTATACAGATATCACCCAGAGAGAGAGGGGATTGAGAGACAACGGTGAGTGTACAGATATCTCCCAGAGAGAGAGGGACTGAGAGACACCAGTCAGTGTATAGATAGTTCCCTGTGAAAGACGGGACTGAGAGACATCAGTCAGTGTACAGATATCTCCCTGAGAGAGAGGGACTGAGAGACACCAGTCAGTGTACAGATATCTCCCTGAGAGAGAGAGGGACTGAGAGACACCAGTCAGTACACAGATATTACCCAGAGAGAGAGAGGGGACTGAGAGACAACAGTCAGTGTACAGCTATCTCCATGAGAGAGAGAGGGATTGAGAGACACCAGTCAGTGCACAGCTATCTCCCTGAGAGAGAGAGGGACTGCGAGATGCCAGTCAGTGTACAGATATCCTGAGAGAGAGAGGGACTGAGAGACACCAGTCAGCGTACAGAAATCTCACTGAGAGAGAGAGGGACTTAGAGACACCAGTCAGTGTACATATATCTCCCTGAGAGAGAGGGACTGAGAGACACCAGTCAGTGTACAGATATCTCCCTGAGAGAGAGGGACTGAGAGACACCAGTCAGCGTACAGAAATCTCACTGAGAGAGAGAGGGACTTAGAGACACCAGTCAGTGTACAGTTATCTCCCTGAGAGAGAGAGGGAGTGAGAGACACCAGCTGGTGTACAGATTTCTCACTGAGAGAGAGGGGACAGGAAGGCACCAGTCAATGTACAGATATCTTCCTTTGAGAGAGGGACTGAGAGACAGCAGTCAGTGTACAGATATCTCCATGAGAGAAAGGGACTGAGAGACACCAGTCAGTGTACAGATATCTCACTGAGAGATAGGGGGACTGAGAGACAACAGTCAGTGTACAGATATCTCCCTGAGAGAGAGAGGGACTGAGAGACACCAGTCAGTATAGAGATATTACCCAGAGAGAGAGAGGGGACTGAGAGACACCAGTCAGTGTACAGATATCTCCCTGAGAGAGAGAGGGGACTGAGAGACACCAGTCAGTGCGCAGATATCTCCCTGAGAGAGAGGGACTGAGAGACACCAGTCAGTGTACAGATATCTCCCTGAGAGAGAGAGGGGACTGAGAGACACCAGTCAGTGTACAGATATCTCCCTGAGAGAGAGGGACTGAGAGACACCAGTCAGTGTACAGATATCTCCCTGAGAGAGAGAGGGACTGAGAGACACCAGTCAGTATACAGATATTACCCAGAGAGAGAGAGGGGACTGAGAGACACCAGTCAGTGTACAGATATCTCCCTGAGAGAGAGAGGGGACTGAGAGACACCAGTCAGTGTACAGATATCTCCCTGAGAGAGAGGGACTGAGAGACACCAGTCAGTGTACAGATATCTCCCTGAGAGAGAGAGGGGACTGAGAGACACCAGTCAGTGTACAGATATCTCCCTGAGAGAGAGGGGACTGAGAGACACCAGTCAGTGTACAGATATCTCCCTGAGAGAGAGGGACTGAGAGACACCATTCAGTTTACAGATATCTCCCTGAGAGAGCGGACTGAGAGACACCAGTCAGTGTACAGATATCTACCTGAGAGAGAGGGGGACTGAGAGAGACCAGTCAGTGTACAGATATCTCCCTGAGAGAAAGGGAACTGACAGACACCTTTCAGTGTACAGATATCTCCCTGAGAGAGAGGGACTGAGAGACACCAGTCAGTGTACAGATATCTCCCTGAGAGAGAGGGGACTGAGAGACACCAGTCAGTGTACAGATATCTCCCTGAGAGAGAGGGACTGAGAGACACCATTCAGTTTACAGATATCTCCCTGAGAGAGGGGACTGAGAGACACCAGTCAGAGTACAGATATATCCCTGAGAGAGAGAGAGGGACTGAGAGACACAAGTCAGTGTACAGATATCTACCTGAGAGAGAGGGGACTGAGAGACACCAGTCAGTGTACAGATATCTCCCTGAGAGAGAGGCGGACTGAGAGACAACAGTCAGTGTACAGATATCTCCCTGAGAGAGAGGGACTTAGAGACACCAGTCAGTGTACAGATATCTCCCTGAGAGAGAGGGACTTAGAGACACCAGTCAGTGTACAGATATCTACCTGAGAGAGAGGGGGACTGAGAGAGACCAGTCAGTGTACAGATATCTCCCTGAGAGAGAGGGAATGAGAGACACCAGTCAGTGTACAGATATCTCCCTGAGAGAGAGTGGGACTGAGAGACGCCAGTCAGTATACAGATATCACCCAGAGAGAGAGGGGATTGAGAGACAACGGTGAGTGTACAGATATCTCCCAGAGAGAGAGGGACTGAGAGACACCAGTCAGTGTATAGATAGTTCCCTGTGAAAGACGGGACTGAGAGACATCAGTCAGTGTACAGATATCTCCCTGAGAGAGAGGGACTGAGAGACACCAGTCAGTGTACAGATATCTCCCTGAGAGAGAGAGGGACTGAGAGACACCAGTCAGTACACAGATATTACCCAGAGAGAGAGAGGGGACTGAGAGACAACAGTCAGAGTACAGCTATCTCCATGAGAGAGAGAGGGATTGAGAGACACCAGTCAGTGCACAGCTATCTCCCTGAGAGAGAGAGCTACTGCGAGATGCCAGTCAGTGTACAGATATCCTCAGGGAGAGAGGGACTGAGAGACACCAGTCAGCGTACAGAAATCTCACTGAGAGAGAGAGGGACTTAGAGACACCAGTCAGTGTACAGATATCTCCCTGAGAGAGAGAGGGACTTAGAGACACCAGTCAGTGTACAGATATCTCCCTGAGAGAGAGAGGGACTTAGAGACACCAGTCAGTGTACAGATATCTCCCTGAGAGAGAGGGACTGAGAGACACCAGTCAGTTTACAGATATCTCCCTGACAGAGGGGACTGAGAGACACCAGTCAGTGCACAGATATCTCCCTGAGAGAGAGGGGCACTGAGAGACACCCGTCAGTGTACAGATATCTCCCTGAGAGAGAGAAACTTAGAGACACCAGTCATTGTACAGATATTTCCCTGAGAGAGAGAAACTTAGAGACACCAGTCAGTGTACAGATATCTCGCTGAGAGAGGGGGACTTAGAGACACCATTCAGTGTACAGATATCTCCCTGAGAGAGAGGGACTGAGAGACAACAGTCAGTGTACAGATATCTCCCTGAGAGAGAGGGACTGAGAGACACAAGTCAGTGTACAGATATCTCCCTGAGAGAGAAGGGACTGAGAGACACCAGTCAGTGTACAGATATCTCCCTGAGAGAGAGAGGGACTGAAAGAAACCAATCAGTTTCCAGATATCTCCCTGAGAGAGGGGACTGAGAGACACCAGTCAGAGTACAGATATCTAGTTCTGTCGAAGGGTCATGAAGACTCGAAACGTCAACTCTTTTCTTCTCCGCCGATGCTACCAGACCTGCTGAGTTTTTCCAGGTAATTCTGTTTTTGTTTTGGATTTCCAGCATCCGCAGTTTTGTTTTGTCTTTAGAGTACAGATATCTCCCTGAGAGGGAGAGAGGGACTGAGAGACACAAGTCAGTGTACAGATATCTAGCTGAGAGAGAGGGGACTGAGAGACACCAGTCAGTGTACAGATATCTCCCTGAGAGAGAGAGAGGGACTGAGAGACACCAGTCAGTGTACAGATATCTATCTGAGAGAGAGGGGACTGAGAGACACCAGTCAGTGTACAGATATCTCCCTGAGAGAGAGGGACTGAGAGACACCAGTCAGTTTACAGATATCTCCCTGAGAGAGGGGACTGAGAGACACCAGTCAGTGTACAGATATCTCCCTGAGAGAGAGGGACTTAGAGACACCAGTCAGTGTACAGATATCTTGCTGAGAGAGAGGGGACTGAGAGAGACCAGTCAGTGTACAGATATCTCCCTGAGAGAGAGGGGACTGACAGACACCTTTCAGTGTACAGATATCTCCCTGAGAGAGAGGGACTGAGAGACACCAGTCAGTGTACAGATATCTCCCTGAGAGAGAGGGGACTGAGAGACACCAGTCAGTGTACAGATATCTCCCTGAGAGAGAGGGACTGAGAGACACAATTCAGTTTACAGATATCACCCTGAGAGAGCGGACTGAGAGACACCAGTCAGTGTACAGATATCTACCTGAGAGAGAGGGGGACTGAGAGAGACCAGTCAGTGTACAGATATCTCCCTGAGAGAAAGGGAACTGACAGACACCTTTCAGTGTACAGATATCTCCCTGAGAGAGAGGGACTGAGAGACACCAGTCAGTGTACAGATATCTCCCTGAGAGAGAGGGGACTGAGAGACACCATTCAGTTTACAGATATCTCCCTGAGAGAGGGGACTTAGAGACACCAGTCAGAGTACAGATATATCCCTGAGAGAGAGAGAGGGACTTAGAGACACCAGTCAGTGTACAGATATCTACCTGAGAGAGAGGGGGACTGAGAGAGACCAGTCAGTGTACAGATATCTCCCTGAGAGAGAGGGACTGAGAGACACCAGTCAGTGTACAGATATCTCCCTGAGAGAGAGTGGGACTGAGAGAAACCAGTCAGTATACAGATATCACCCAGAGAGAGAGGGGATTGAGAGACAACGGTGAGTGTACAGATATCTCCCAGAGAGAGAGGGACTGAGAGACACCAGTCAGTGTATAGATAGTTCCCTGTGAAAGACGGGACTGAGAGACATCAGTCAGTGTACAGATATCTCCCTGAGAGAGAGGGACTGAGAGACACCAGTCAGTGTACAGATATCTCCCTGAGAGAGAGAGGGACTGAGAGACACCAGTCAGTACACAGATATTACCCAGAGAGAGAGAGGGGACTGAGAGACAACAGTCAGTGTACAGCTATCTCCATGAGAGAGAGAGGGATTGAGAGACACCAGTCAGTGCACAGCTATCTCCCTGAGAGAGAGAGGGACTGCGAGATGCCAGTCAGTGTACAGATATCCTGAGAGAGAGAGGGACTGAGAGACACCAGTCAGCGTACAGAAATCTCACTGAGAGAGAGAGGGACTTAGAGACACCAGTCAGTGTACATATATCTCCCTGAGAGAGAGGGACTGAGAGACACCAGTCAGTGTACAGATATCTCCCTGAGAGAGAGGGACTGAGAGACACCAGTCAGCGTACAGAAATCTCACTGAGAGAGAGAGGGACTTAGAGACACCAGTCAGTGTACAGTTATCTCCCTGAGAGAGAGAGGGAGTGAGAGACACCAGCTGGTGTACAGATTTCTCACTGAGAGAGAGGGGACAGGAAGGCACCAGTCAATGTACAGATATCTTCCTTTGAGAGAGGGACTGAGAGACAGCAGTCAGTGTACAGATATCTCCATGAGAGAAAGGGACTGAGAGACACCAGTCAGTGTACAGATATCTCACTGAGAGATAGGGGGACTGAGAGACAACAGTCAGTGTACAGATATCTCCCTGAGAGAGAGAGGGACTGAGAGACACCAGTCAGTATAGAGATATTACCCAGAGAGAGAGAGGGGACTGAGAGACACCAGTCAGTGTACAGATATCTCCCTGAGAGAGAGAGGGGACTGAGAGACACCAGTCAGTGCGCAGATATCTCCCTGAGAGAGAGGGACTGAGAGACACCAGTCAGTGTACAGATATCTCCCTGAGAGAGAGAGGGGACTGAGAGACACCAGTCAGTGTACAGATATCTCCCTGAGAGAGAGGGACTGAGAGACACCAGTCAGTGTACAGATATCTCCCTGAGAGAGAGAGGGACTGAGAGACACCAGTCAGTATACAGATATTACCCAGAGAGAGAGAGGGGACTGAGAGACACCAGTCAGTGTACAGATATCTCCCTGAGAGAGAGAGGGGACTGAGAGACACCAGTCAGTGTACAGATATCTCCCTGAGAGAGAGGGACTGAGAGACACCAGTCAGTGTACAGATATCTCCCTGAGAGAGAGAGGGGACTGAGAGACACCAGTCAGTGTACAGATATCTCCCTGAGAGAGAGGGGACTGAGAGACACCAGTCAGTGTACAGATATCTCCCTGAGAGAGAGGGACTGAGAGACACCATTCAGTTTACAGATATCTCCCTGAGAGAGCGGACTGAGAGACACCAGTCAGTGTACAGATATCTACCTGAGAGAGAGGGGGACTGAGAGAGACCAGTCAGTGTACAGATATCTCCCTGAGAGAAAGGGAACTGACAGACACCTTTCAGTGTACAGATATCTCCCTGAGAGAGAGGGACTGAGAGACACCAGTCAGTGTACAGATATCTCCCTGAGAGAGAGGGGACTGAGAGACACCAGTCAGTGTACAGATATCTCCCTGAGAGAGAGGGACTGAGAGACACCATTCAGTTTACAGATATCTCCCTGAGAGAGGGGACTGAGAGACACCAGTCAGAGTACAGATATATCCCTGAGAGAGAGAGAGGGACTGAGAGACACAAGTCAGTGTACAGATATCTACCTGAGAGAGAGGGGACTGAGAGACACCAGTCAGTGTACAGATATCTCCCTGAGAGAGAGGCGGACTGAGAGACAACAGTCAGTGTACAGATATCTCCCTGAGAGAGAGGGACTTAGAGACACCAGTCAGTGTACAGATATCTCCCTGAGAGAGAGGGACTTAGAGACACCAGTCAGTGTACAGATATCTACCTGAGAGAGAGGGGGACTGAGAGAGACCAGTCAGTGTACAGATATCTCCCTGAGAGAGAGGGAATGAGAGACACCAGTCAGTGTACAGATATCTCCCTGAGAGAGAGTGGGACTGAGAGACGCCAGTCAGTATACAGATATCACCCAGAGAGAGAGGGGATTGAGAGACAACGGTGAGTGTACAGATATCTCCCAGAGAGAGAGGGACTGAGAGACACCAGTCAGTGTATAGATAGTTCCCTGTGAAAGACGGGACTGAGAGACATCAGTCAGTGTACAGATATCTCCCTGAGAGAGAGGGACTGAGAGACACCAGTCAGTGTACAGATATCTCCCTGAGAGAGAGAGGGACTGAGAGACACCAGTCAGTACACAGATATTACCCAGAGAGAGAGAGGGGACTGAGAGACAACAGTCAGAGTACAGCTATCTCCATGAGAGAGAGAGGGATTGAGAGACACCAGTCAGTGCACAGCTATCTCCCTGAGAGAGAGAGCTACTGCGAGATGCCAGTCAGTGTACAGATATCCTCAGGGAGAGAGGGACTGAGAGACACCAGTCAGCGTACAGAAATCTCACTGAGAGAGAGAGGGACTTAGAGACACCAGTCAGTGTACAGATATCTCCCTGAGAGAGAGAGGGACTTAGAGACACCAGTCAGTGTACAGATATCTCCCTGAGAGAGAGAGGGACTTAGAGACACCAGTCAGTGTACAGATATCTCCCTGAGAGAGAGGGACTGAGAGACACCAGTCAGTTTACAGATATCTCCCTGACAGAGGGGACTGAGAGACACCAGTCAGTGCACAGATATCTCCCTGAGAGAGAGGGGCACTGAGAGACACCCGTCAGTGTACAGATATCTCCCTGAGAGAGAGAAACTTAGAGACACCAGTCATTGTACAGATATTTCCCTGAGAGAGAGAAACTTAGAGACACCAGTCAGTGTACAGATATCTCGCTGAGAGAGGGGGACTTAGAGACACCATTCAGTGTACAGATATCTCCCTGAGAGAGAGGGACTGAGAGACAACAGTCAGTGTACAGATATCTCCCTGAGAGAGAGGGACTGAGAGACACAAGTCAGTGTACAGATATCTCCCTGAGAGAGAAGGGACTGAGAGACACCAGTCAGTGTACAGATATCTCCCTGAGAGAGAGAGGGACTGAAAGAAACCAATCAGTTTCCAGATATCTCCCTGAGAGAGGGGACTGAGAGACACCAGTCAGAGTACAGATATCTAGTTCTGTCGAAGGGTCATGAAGACTCGAAACGTCAACTCTTTTCTTCTCCGCCGATGCTACCAGACCTGCTGAGTTTTTCCAGGTAATTCTGTTTTTGTTTTGGATTTCCAGCATCCGCAGTTTTGTTTTGTCTTTAGAGTACAGATATCTCCCTGAGAGGGAGAGAGGGACTGAGAGACACAAGTCAGTGTACAGATATCTAGCTGAGAGAGAGGGGACTGAGAGACACCAGTCAGTGTACAGATATCTCCCTGAGAGAGAGAGAGGGACTGAGAGACACCAGTCAGTGTACAGATATCTATCTGAGAGAGAGGGGACTGAGAGACACCAGTCAGTGTACAGATATCTCCCTGAGAGAGAGGGACTGAGAGACACCAGTCAGTTTACAGATATCTCCCTGAGAGAGGGGACTGAGAGACACCAGTCAGTGTACAGATATCTCCCTGAGAGAGAGGGACTTAGAGACACCAGTCAGTGTACAGATATCTCGCTGAGAGAGAGGGGACTGAGAGAGACCAGTCAGTGTACAGATATCTCCCTGAGAGAGAGGGGACTGACAGACACCTTTCAGTGTACAGATATCTCCCTGAGAGAGAGGGACTGAGAGACACCAGTCAGTGTACAGATATCTCCCTGAGAGAGAGGGGACTGAGAGACACCAGTCAGTGTACAGATATCTCCCTGAGAGAGAGGGACTGAGAGACACAATTCAGTTTACAGATATCACCCTGAGAGAGCGGACTGAGAGACACCAGTCAGTGTACAGATATCTACCTGAGAGAGAGGGGGACTGAGAGAGACCAGTCAGTGTACA
The DNA here is from genome assembly GCA_026770705.1 of Isurus oxyrinchus. Taxonomy (NCBI): domain Eukaryota; kingdom Metazoa; phylum Chordata; class Chondrichthyes; order Lamniformes; family Lamnidae; genus Isurus; species Isurus oxyrinchus. The sequence goes on from JANJGN010001069.1 coordinate 18,780, forward strand.
GATATCTCCCTGAGAGAAAGGGAACTGACAGACACCTTTCAGTGTACAGATATCTCCCTGAGAGAGAGGGACTGAGAGACACCAGTCAGTGTACAGATATCTCCCTGAGAGAGAGGGGACTGAGAGACACCATTCAGTTTACAGATATCTCCCTGAGAGAGGGGACTTAGAGACACCAGTCAGAGTACAGATATATCCCTGAGAGAGAGAGAGGGACTTAGAGACACCAGTCAGTGTACAGATATCTACCTGAGAGAGAGGGGGACTGAGAGAGACCAGTCAGTGTACAGATATCTCCCTGAGAGAGAGGGACTGAGAGACACCAGTCAGTGTACAGATATCTCCCTGAGAGAGAGTGGGACTGAGAGAAACCAGTCAGTATACAGATATCACCCAGAGAGAGAGGGGATTGAGAGACAACGGTGAGTGTACAGATATCTCCCAGAGAGAGAGGGACTGAGAGACACCAGTCAGTGTATAGATAGTTCCCTGTGAAAGACGGGACTGAGAGACATCAGTCAGTGTACAGATATCTCCCTGAGAGAGAGGGACTGAGAGACACCAGTCAGTGTACAGATATCTCCCTGAGAGAGAGAGGGACTGAGAGACACCAGTCAGTACACAGATATTACCCAGAGAGAGAGAGGGGACTGAGAGACAACAGTCAGTGTACAGCTATCTCCATGAGAGAGAGAGGGATTGAGAGACACCAGTCAGTGCACAGCTATCTCCCTGAGAGAGAGAGGGACTGCGAGATGCCAGTCAGTGTACAGATATCCTGAGAGAGAGAGGGACTGAGAGACACCAGTCAGCGTACAGAAATCTCACTGAGAGAGAGAGGGACTTAGAGACACCAGTCAGTGTACATATATCTCCCTGAGAGAGAGGGACTGAGAGACACCAGTCAGTGTACAGATATCTCCCTGAGAGAGAGGGACTGAGAGACACCAGTCAGCGTACAGAAATCTCACTGAGAGAGAGAGGGACTTAGAGACACCAGTCAGTGTACAGTTATCTCCCTGAGAGAGAGAGGGAGTGAGAGACACCAGCTGGTGTACAGATTTCTCACTGAGAGAGAGGGGACAGGAAGGCACCAGTCAATGTACAGATATCTTCCTTTGAGAGAGGGACTGAGAGACAGCAGTCAGTGTACAGATATCTCCATGAGAGAAAGGGACTGAGAGACACCAGTCAGTGTACAGATATCTCACTGAGAGATAGGGGGACTGAGAGACAACAGTCAGTGTACAGATATCTCCCTGAGAGAGAGAGGGACTGAGAGACACCAGTCAGTATAGAGATATTACCCAGAGAGAGAGAGGGGACTGAGAGACACCAGTCAGTGTACAGATATCTCCCTGAGAGAGAGAGGGGACTGAGAGACACCAGTCAGTGCGCAGATATCTCCCTGAGAGAGAGGGACTGAGAGACACCAGTCAGTGTACAGATATCTCCCTGAGAGAGAGAGGGGACTGAGAGACACCAGTCAGTGTACAGATATCTCCCTGAGAGAGAGGGACTGAGAGACACCAGTCAGTGTACAGATATCTCCCTGAGAGAGAGAGGGACTGAGAGACACCAGTCAGTATACAGATATTACCCAGAGAGAGAGAGGGGACTGAGAGACACCAGTCAGTGTACAGATATCTCCCTGAGAGAGAGAGGGGACTGAGAGACACCAGTCAGTGTACAGATATCTCCCTGAGAGAGAGGGACTGAGAGACACCAGTCAGTGTACAGATATCTCCCTGAGAGAGAGAGGGGACTGAGAGACACCAGTCAGTGTACAGATATCTCCCTGAGAGAGAGGGACTGAGAGACACCAGTCAGTGTACAGATATCTCCCTGAGAGAGAGAGGGACTGAGAGACACCAGTCAGCGTACAGAAATCTCACTGAGAGAGGGAGGGACTTAGAGACACCAGTCAGTGTACAGATATCTCCCTGAGAGAGAGAGGGACTTGGAGACACCAGTCAGTGTACAGATATCTCCCTGAGAGAGAGAGGGACTTAGAGAAACCAGTCAGTGTACAGATATCTCCCTGAGAGAGAGGGACTGAGAGACAACAGTCAGTGTACAGATATCTCCCTGAGAGAGAGAGGGACTGAGAGACACCAGTCAGTGTACAGATACCTCCCTGAGAGAGGGAGACTTAGAGACACCAGTCAGTGTAAAGATATCTCGCTGAGAGAGGGGGACTTAGAGACACCAGTCAGTGTACAGATATCGACCTGAGAGAGAGGGGGACTGAGAGACACCAGTCAGTGTACAGATATCTCCCTGAGAGAGAGGGGACTGATAGACACCTTTCAGTGTACAAATATCTCCCTGAGAGAGAGGGACTGAGAGACACCAGTCAGTGTACTGATATCTCCCTGAGAGAGAGGGGAGTGAGAGACACCAGTCAGTGTACAGATATCTGCCTGAGAGAGAGGGACTGAGAGACACCATTCAGTGTACAGATATCTCCCTGAGAGAGAGGGGACTGAAAGAAGCCAATCAGTTTACAGATATCTCCCTGAGAGAGGGGACTGAGAGACACCAGTCAGAGTACAGATATCTCCCTGAGAGAGAGAGAGGGACTGAGAGACACAAGTCAGTGTACAGATATCTAGCTGAGAGAGAGGGGATTGAGAGACACCAGTCAGTGTACAGATATCTCCCTGAGAGAGAGAGAGGGACTGAGAGACACAAGTCAGTGTACAGATATCGAGCTGAGAGAGAGGGGACTGAGAGACACCAGTCAGTGTACAGATATCTCCCTGAGAGAGAGGGGACTGAGAGACACCAGTCAGTGTACAGATATCTCCCTGAGAGAGAGAGAGGGACTGAGAGACACCAGTCAGTGTACAGATATCTATCTGAGAGAAAGGGGACTGAGAGACACCAGTCAGTGTACAGATATCTCCCTGAGAGAGAGGGACTGAGAGACACAAGTCAGTGTACAGATATCTCCCAGAGAGAGAGAGGGACTAAGAGACACCAGTCAGTGTACAGATATCTCCCTGAGAGAGAGGGACTGAGAGACACCAGTCAGTGTACAGATATCTCCCTGAGAGAGAGCGGACTGAGAGACACCAGTCAGTGTACAGATATCTCCCTGAGAGAGAGGGGGACTGAGAGACAACAGTCAGTGTACAGATATCTACCTGAGAGAGAGGGGGACTCAGAGAGACCAGTCAGTGTACAGATATCTCCCTGAGAGAGAGGGGACTGAGAGAGACCTTTCAGTGTACAGATCTCCCTGAGAGAGAGGGACTGAGAGACACCAGTGAGTGTAGAGATATCTCCCTGAGAGAGAGGGGACTGAGAGACACCAGTCAGTGTACAGATATCTCCCTGAGAGAGAGGGACTGAGAGACACCATTCAGTTTACAGATATCTCCCTGAGAGAGGGGACTGAGAGACACCAGTCAGAGTACAGATATATCCCTGAGAGAGAGAGAGGGACTGAGAGACACAAGTCAGTGTACAGATATCTACCTGAGAGAGAGGGGACTTAGAGACACCAGTCAGTGTACAGATATCTCCCTGAGAGAGCGGGACTTAGAGACACCAGTCAGTGTACAGATATCTACCTGAGAGAGAGGGGGACTGAGAGAGACCAGTCAGTGTACAGATATCTCCCTGAGAGAGAGGGACTGAGAGACACCAGTCAGTGTACAGATATCTCCCTGAGAGAGAGTGGGACTGAGAGACACCAGTCAGTATACAGATATCACCCAGAGAGAGAGGGGATTGAGAGACAACGGTGAGTGTACATATATCTCCCAGAGAGAGAGGGACTGAGAGACACCAGTCAGTGTATAGATAGTTCCCTGTGAAAGACGGGACTGAGAGACATCAGTCAGTGTACAGATATCTCCCTGAGAGAGAGGGACTGAGAGACACCAGTCAGTGTACAGTTATCTCCCTGAGAGAGAGAGGGACTGAGAGACACCAGTCAGTACACAGATATTACCCAGAGAGAGAGAGGGGACTGAGAGACAACAGTCAGTGTACAGCTATCTCCATGAGAGAGAGAGGGATTGAGAGACACCAGTCAGTGCACAGCTATCTCCCTGAGAGAGAGAGGGACTGCGAGATGCCAGTCAGTGTACAGATATCCTGAGAGAGAGAGGGACTGAGAGACACCAGTCAGCGTACAGAAATCTCACTGAGAGAGAGAGGGACTTAGAGACACCAGTCAGTGTACAGATATCTCCCTGAGAGAGAGAGGGAGTGAGAGACACCAGCTGGTGTACAGATTTCTCACTGAGAGAGAGGGGACAGGAAGGCACCAGTCAATGTACAGATATCTTCCTTTGAGAGAGGGACTGAGAGACAGCAGTCAGTGTACAGATATCTCCATGACAGAAAGGGACTGAGAGACACCAGTCAGTGTACAGATATCTCACTGAGAGATAGGGGGACTGAGAGGCAACAGTCAGTGTACAGATATCTCCCTGAGAGAGAGAGGGACTGAGAGACACCAGTCAGTATACAGATATTACCCAGAGAGAGAGAGGGGACTGAGAGACACCAGTCAGTGTACAGATATCTCCCTGAGAGAGAGAGGGGACTGAGAGACACCAGTCAGTGTGCAGATATCTCCCTGAGAGAGAGGGACTGAGAGACACCAGTCAGTGTACAGATATCTCCCTGAGAGAGAGAGGGGACTGAGAGACACCAGTCAGTGTACAGATATCTCCCTGAGAGAGAGGGACTGAGAGACACCAGTCAGTGTACAGATATCTCCCTGAGAGAGAGAGGGACTGAGAGACACCAGTCAGTGTACAGATATTACCCAGAGAGAGAGAGGGGACTGAGAGACACCAGTCAGTGTACAGATATCTCCCTGAGAGAGAGAGGGGACTGAGAGACACCAGTCAGTGTACAGATATCTCCCTGAGAGAGAGGGACTGAGAGACACCAGTCAGTGTACAGATATCTCCCTGAGAGAGAGAGGGGACTGAGAGACACCAGTCAGTGTACAGATATCTCCCTGAGAGAGAGGGACTGAGAGACACCAGTCAGTGTACAGATATCTACCTGAGAGAGAGAGGGACTGAGAGACACCAGTCAGCGTACAGAAATCTAACTGAGAGAGAGAGGGACTTAGAGACACCAGTCAGTGTACAGATATCTCCCTGAGAGAGAGAGGGACTTGGAGACACCAGTCAGTGTACAGATATCTCCCTGAGAGAGAGAGGGACTTAGAGAAACCAGTCAGTGTACAGATATCTCCCTGAGAGAGAGGGACTGAGAGACAACAGTCAGTGTACAGATATCTCCCTGAGAGAGAGGGGACTGAGAGACACCAGTCAGTGTACAGATATCTCCCTGAGAGAGAGAGAGGGACTGAGAAACACCAGTCAGTGTACAGATATCTATCTGAGAGAGAGGGGACTGAGAGACACCAGTCAGTGTACAGATATCTCCCTGAGAGAGAGGGACTGAGAGACACCAGTCAGTGTACAGATATCTCCCTGAGAGAGAGAGGTACTAAGAGACACCAGTCAGTGTACAGATATCTCCCTGAGAGAGAGGGACTGAGAGACACCAGTCAGTGTACAGATATCTCCCTGAGAGAGAGGGGACTGAGAGACACCAGTCAGTGTACAGATATCTCCCTGAGAGAGAGAGGGACTGAGAGACACCAGTCAGTGTACAGATATATCCCTGAGAGAGAGAGGGACGGAGAGTCACCAGTCAGTGTACAGATATCTCCCTGAGAGAGAGGGACTGAGAGACACCAGTCACTTTACAGATATCTCCCTGAGAGAGGGGGGACTGAGAGACACCAGTCAGTGTACAGATATCTCCCTGAGAGAGAGGGGGACTGAGAGACAACAGTCAGTGTACAGATATCTACCTGAGAGAGAGGGGGACTCAGAGAGACCAGTCAGTGTACAGATATCTCCCTGAGAGAGAGGGGACTGAGAGACACCTTTCAGTGTACAGGTCTCCCTGAGAGAGAGGGACTGAGAGACACCAGTGAGTGTAGAGATATCTGCCTGAGAGAGAGGTACTGAAAGACACCAGTTAGTGTACAGATATCTGCCTGAGAGAGAGGGACTGAGAGACACCATTCAGTGTACTGATCTCCCTGAGAGAGAGGGGACTGAAATAAACCAATCAGTTTACAGATATCTCCCTGAGAGAGGGGACTGGGATTGGGAGACACTAGTCAGTGTACAGATATCTCCCTGAGAGAGAGGGATTGAGAGACACCAGTCAGTGTACAGATATCTCCCTGAGAGAGAGAGGGACTGAGACACCAGTCAGTGTACAGATATCTCCCTGAGAGAGAGGGGACTGAGAGACACCAGTCAGTGTACAGATATCTCCCTGAGAGAGAGGGACTGAGAGACACCAGTCAGTGTACAGATATCTCCCTGAAAGAGAGGGGATAGAGGGACAACAGTGAGTGCACAAATATCTCCCCCAGAGAGAAAGGGACAGAGAAACATAAGTCAGTGTACAGACATCTCCCTGAGAGTGAGGGGACTGAGAGACACCCGTCAGTGTACAGATATCTCCCTGAGAGAGAGAGGGAGTGAGAGACACCAGCTGGTGTACAGATTTCTCACTGAGAGAGAGGGGACAGGAAGGCACCAGTCAATGTACAGATATCTTCCTTTGAGAGAGGGACTGAGAGACAGCAGTCAGTGTACAGATATCTCCATGAGAGAAAGGGACTGAGAGACACCAGTCAGTGTACAGATATCTCACTGAGAGATAGGGGGACTGAGAGACAACAGTCAGTGTACAGATATCTCCCTGAGAGAGAGAGGGACTGAGAGACACCAGTCAGTATACAGATATTACCCAGAGAGAGAGAGGGGACTGAGAGACACCAGTCAGTGTACAGATATCTACCTGAGAGAGAGAGGGACTGAGAGACACCAGTCAGCGTACAGAAATCTAACTGAGAGAGAGAGGGACTTAGAGACACCAGTCAGTGTACAGATATATCCCTGAGAGAGGGAGGGACTTGGAGACACCAGTCAGTGTACAGATATCTCCCTGAGAGAGAGAGGGACTGAGAGACACCAGTCAGTACACAGATATTACCCAGAGAGAGAGAGGGGACTGAGAGACAACAGTCAGTGTACAGCTATCTCCATGAGAGAGAGAGGGATTGAGAGACACCAGTCAGTGCACAGCTATCTCCCTGATAGAGAGAGGGACTGCGAGATGCCAGTCAGTGTACAGATATCCTGAGAGAGAGAGGGACTGAGAGACACCAGTCAGCGTACAGAAATCTCACTGAGAGAGAGAGGGACTTAGAGACACCAGTCAGTGTACAGATATCTCCCTGAGAGAGAGAGGGAGTGAGAGACACCAGCTGGTGTACAGATTTCTCACTGAGAGAGAGGGGACAGGAAGGCACCAGTCAATGTACAGATATCTTCCTTTGAGAGAGGGACTGAGAGACAGCAGTCAGTGTACAGATATCTCCATGACAGAAAGGGACTGAGAGACACCAGTCAGTGTACAGATATCTCACTGAGAGATAGGGGGACTGAGAGACAACAGTCAGTGTACAGATATCTCCCTGAGAGAGAGAGGGACTGAGAGACACCAGTCAGTATACAGATATTACCCAGAGAGAGAGAGGGGACTGAGAGACACCAGTCAGTGTACAGATATCTCCCTGAGAGAGAGGGACTGAGAGACACCAGTCAGTGTACAGATATCTCCCTGAAAGAGAGGGGATAGAGGGACAACAGTGAGTGCACAAATATCTCCCCCAGAGAGAAAGGGACAGAGAAACATAAGTCAGTGTACAGATATCTCCCTGAGAGTGAGGGGACTGAGAGACACCCGTCAGTGTACAGATATCTCCCTGAGAGAGAGAGGGAGTGAGAGACACCAGCTGGTGTACAGATTTCTCACTGAGAGAGAGGGGACAGGAAGGCACCAGTCAATGTACAGATATCTTCCTTTGAGAGAGGGACTGAGAGACAGCAGTCAGTGTACAGATATCTCCATGAGAGAAAGGGACTGAGAGACACCAGTCAGTGTACAGATATCTCACTGAGAGATAGGGGGACTGAGAGACAACAGTCAGTGTACAGATATCTCCCTGAGAGAGAGAGGGACTGAGAGACACCAGTCAGTATACAGATATTACCCAGAGAGAGAGAGGGGACTGAGAGACACCAGTCAGTGTACAGATATCTACCTGAGAGAGAGAGGGACTGAGAGACACCAGTCAGCGTACAGAAATCTAACTGAGAGAGAGAGGGACTTAGAGACACCAGTCAGTGTACAGATATATCCCTGAGAGAGGGAGGGACTTGGAGACACCAGTCAGTGTACAGATATCTCCCTGAGAGAGAGAGGGACTGAGAGACACCAGTCAGTACACAGATATTACCCAGAGAGAGAGAGGGGACTGAGAGACAACAGTCAGTGTACAGCTATCTCCATGAGAGAGAGAGGGATTGAGAGACACCAGTCAGTGCACAGCTATCTCCCTGATAGAGAGAGGGACTGCGAGATGCCAGTCAGTGTACAGATATCCTGAGAGAGAGAGGGACTGAGAGACACCAGTCAGCGTACAGAAATCTCACTGAGAGAGAGAGGGACTTAGAGACACCAGTCAGTGTACAGATATCTCCCTGAGAGAGAGAGGGAGTGAGAGACACCAGCTGGTGTACAGATTTCTCACTGAGAGAGAGGGGACAGGAAGGCACCAGTCAATGTACAGATATCTTCCTTTGAGAGAGGGACTGAGAGACAGCAGTCAGTGTACAGATATCTCCATGACAGAAAGGGACTGAGAGACACCAGTCAGTGTACAGATATCTCACTGAGAGATAGGGGGACTGAGAGACAACAGTCAGTGTACAGATATCTCCCTGAGAGAGAGAGGGACTGAGAGACACCAGTCAGTATACAGATATTACCCAGAGAGAGAGAGGGGACTGAGAGACACCAGTCAGTGTACAGATATCTCCCTGAGAGAGAGAGGGGACTGAGAGACACCAGTCAGTGTGCAGATATCTCCCTGACAGAGAGGGACTGAGAGACACCAGTCAGTGTACAGATATCTCCCTGAGAGAGAGAGGGGACTGAGAGACACCAGTCAGTGTACAGATATCTCCCTGAGAGAGAGGGACTGAGAGACACCAGTCAGTGTACAGATATCTCCCTGAGAGAGAGAGGGACTGAGAGACACCAGTCAGTATACAGATATTACCCAGAGAGAGAGAGGGGACTGAGAGACACCAGTCAGTGTACAGATATCTCCCTGAGAGAGAGAGGGGACTGAGAGACACCAGTCAGTGTACAGATATCTCCCTGAGAGAGAGGGACTGAGAGACACCAGTCAGTGTACAGATATCTCCCTGAGAGAGAGAGGGGACTGAGAGACACCAGTCAGTGTACAGATATCTCCCTGAGAGAGAGGGACTGAGAGACACCAGTCAGTGTACAGATATCTACCTGAGAGAGAGAGGGACTGAGAGACACCAGTCAGCGTACAGAAATCTAACTGAGAGAGAGAGGGACTTAGAGACACCAGTCAGTGTACAGATATCTGCCTGAGAGAGAGGGACTTAGAGACACCATTTAGTGTACAGATATCTCCCTGAGAGAGAGGGGACTGAAAGAAACCAATCAGTTTACAGATATCTCCCTGAGAGAGGGGACTGAGAGACACCAGTCAGAATACAGATATCTCCCTGAGAGAGAGAGAGGGACTGAGAGACACAACTCAGTGTACAGATATCTAGCTGAGAGAGAGGGGACTGAGAGACACCAGTCAGTGTACAGATATCTCCCTGAGAGAGAGGGGACTGAGAGACACCAGTCAGTGTACAGATATCTCCCTGAGAGAGAGAGAGGGACTGAGAAACACCAGTCAGTGTACAGATATCTATCTGAGAGAGAGGGGACTGAGAGACACCAGTCATTGTACAGATATCTCCCTGAGAGAGAGGGACTGAGAGACACCAGTCAGTGTACAGATATCTCCCTGAGAGAGAGAGGTACTAAGAGACACCAGTCAGTGTACAGATATCTCCCTGAGAGAGAGGGACTGAGAGACACCAGTCAGTGTACAGATATCTCCCTGAGAGAGAGGGGACTGAGAGACACCAGTCAGTGTACAGATATCTCCCTGAGAGAGAGAGGGACTGAGAGACACCAGTCAGTGTCCAGATATATCCCTGAGAGAGAGAGGGACGGAGAGTCACCAGTCAGTGTACAGATATCTCCCTGAGAGAGAGGGACTGAGAGACACCAGTCACTTTACAGATATCTCCCTGAGAGAGGGGGGACTGAGAGACACCAGTCAGTGTACAGATATCTCCCTGATAGAGAGGGGGACTGAGAGACAACTGTCAGTGTACAGATATCTACCTGAGAGAGAGGGGGACTCAGAGAGACCAGTCAGTGTACAGATATCTCCCTGAGAGAGAGGGGACTGAGAGACACCTTTCAGTGTACAGATCTCCCTGAGAGAGAGGGACTGAGAGACACCAGTGAGTGTAGAGATATCTGCCTGAGAGAGAGGGACTGAGAGACACCAGTTAGTGTACAGATATCTGCCTGAGAGAGAGGGACTGAGAGACACCATTCAGTGTACTGATCTCCCTGAGAGAGAGGGGACTGAAATAAACCAATCAGTTTACAGATATCTCCCTGAGAGAGGGGACTGAGAGACACCAGTCAGTGTACAGATATCTCCCTGAGAGAGAGACTGGGATTGGGAGACACTAGTCAGTGTACAGATAACTCCCTGAGAGAGAGGGACTGAGAGACACCAGTCAGTGTACAGATATCTCCCTGAGAGAGAGAGGGACTGAGAGACACCAGTCAGTGTACAGATATCTCCCTGAGAGAGAGGGACAGAGAGACACCAGTCAGTGTACAGATATCTCCCTGAGAGAGAGAGGGACTGAGACACACCAGTTAGTGTACAGATATCTACCTGAGAGAGACGGACTGAGAGACACCAGTCAGTGTACAGGTATCTCCCAGAGGGAGAGAGTGTCTGAGAGACACCAGTCAGTGTACAGATATCTCCCTGAGAGAGAGGGGACTGAGATACACACGTCAGTGTACAGATATGTTCCCAAGAGAGAGATGGGACTGAGAGAAACCAGTCAGTGAACAGATATCTCCCTGAGAGAGAGGGACTGAGAGACACCAGTCAGTGTACAGATATCTCCCTGAGAGAGAGTGGGACTGAGAGAAACCAGTCAGTGTTCAGATATCTCAATGAGAGGGAGTGGAATGAGAGACACCAGTCAGTGTACAGATATCTCCCTGAGAGAGTGCGAGGGACTGAGAGACACAGTCAGTATACACATATCTCCCAGAGAGAGAGAGGACTGAGAGACACCAGTCAGTGTACAGATATCTCCCTGAGAGAGAGGGGACTGAGAGACACCAGTCAGTGTACAGATATCTCCCTGAGAGATTGGGACTGAGAGACACTAGTCAGTGTACAGTTAATTCACTGACAGTAAGAGGAAATTATTGAAACCAGTCCATGTACAGATATCTCCTTGAGGGAGAGAGGGACTGAGAGACACCAGTCAGTGTACAGATATCTCCCTGAGAGAGAGGGACTGAGAGACACCAGTCAGTGTACAGATATCTCCCTGAGAGAGAGAGGGACTGAGAGACACCAGTTGGTGTACAGATTTCTCCCTGAGAGAGAGGGGACAGGAAGGCACCAGTCAATGTACAGATATCTTCCTTTGAGAGAGGGACTGAGAGACACCAGTCAGTGTACAGATATCTCCCTGAGAGAGAGGGACTGAGAGACGGCAGTCAGTTTACATATATCTCCCTGAGAGAGAGGGACTGAGAGACACCAGACAGTGTACAGATATCTCCCTGAGAGAGAGAGAGGGACTGAGAGACACCAGTCAGTGTACAGATATCTCCCTGAGAGAGAGGGACTGAGAGACACCAGTCAGTGTACAGATATATCCCTGAGAGAGAGAGGGACTGAGAGATACCAGTCAGTGTACAGATATCTCCCTGAGAGAGAGGGGACTGAGAGACACCAGTCAGTGTACAGATATCTCCCTGAGAGAGAGAGAGGGACTGCGAGACACCAGTCAGTGTACAGATATCTCCCTGTGAGAGAGGTGACTGAGAGACACCAGTCAGTGTACAGATATCTACCTGAGAGGGAGGGGACTGAGAGACACCAGTCAGTGTACAGATATCTCCCTGAGAGAGAGAGGGACTGAGAGACACCAGTCAGTGTACAGATATCTCCCTGAGAGAGAGAGAGGGACTGCGAGACACCAGTCAGTGTACAGATATCTCCCTGTGAGAGAGGTGACTGAGAGACACCAGTCAGTGTACAGATATCTCCCTGAGAGAGAGGGGACTGAGAGACACCAGTCAGTGTACAGATATCTCCCTGAGAGAGAGGGACTGAGAGACACCAGTCAGTGTACAGATATCTCCCTGAGAGTGAGATAGGGACTGCGAGACACCATTCAGTGTACAGATATCTCCCTGAGAGAGAGAGGGACTGAGAGACACCAGTCAGTGTACAGATATCTCTCTGAGAGAGAGATAGGGACTGCGAGACACCATTCAGTTTACAGATATCTCCCTGAGAGAGAGGGAACTGAGAGGCACCAGTCAGTGTACAGATATCTCCCTGAGAGAGAGGGGACTGAGATACACCAGTCAGTGTATAGATATCTCCCTGAGAGAGAGGGACTGAGAGACACTAGTCAGTGTACAGATAAATCACTGACAGTACGAGGAAATTATAGAAACGAGTCCATGTACAGATATCTCCTTGAGGGAGAGAGGGAGTGAGAGACACCAGTTGGTGTGCAGATATCTCATTGAGAGAGAGAGGGACTGAGAGACACCAGTCAGTGTACAGATATCTCCCTGAGAGAGAGAGGGACTGAGAGACACCAGTTGGTGTACAGATTTCTCCCTGACAGAGAGGGGACAGGAAGGCACCAGACAATGTACAGATATCTTCCTTTGAGAGAGGGACTGAGAGACTGCAGCAAGTGGGCAGATATCTCCCTGAGATGGAGATGGACTGAGAAACACAAGTCAGTTTACAGATATCTCCCTGAGAGAGAGAAAGGGAGGGAGAGACACCAGTCAGTGCACAGATTTATCCCTGAGAGAGAGGGGACTGAGATACACCAGTCAGTGTATAGATATCTCCCTGAGAGAGAGGGACTGAGAGACACCCGTCAGTGTACAGATATCTCCCTGAGAGAGAGAGGGGACTTAGAGACACCAGTTGGTGTACAGATTTCTCCCTGACAGAGAGGGGACAGGAAGGCACCAGACAATGTACAGATATCTTCCTTTGAGAGAGGGACTGAGAGACTGCAGTAAGTGTGCAGATATCTCCCTGAGATGGAGATGGACTGAGAAACACAAGTCAGTGTACAGATATCTCCCTGAGAGAGAGGGGACTGAGAGACACCAGTCAGGGTACAGATTTCTCCCTGAGAGAGAGGGGACTGAGATACACCAGTCAGTGAATAGATATCTCCCTGAGAGAGAGGGACTGAGAGACACCCGTCAGTGTACAGATATCTCCCTGAGAGAGAGGGACAAAGAGACACCAGTCAGTGTACAGATATCTCCCTGAGTGAGAGGGACTGAGAGACACCAGTCAGTGTACAGATATCTCCCTGAGAGAGAGGGACTGAAAGACACAAGTCAGTGTACAGATATCTCCCTGAGAGAGAGGGGAGTGAGAGACACCAGTCAGTGTACAGATTTCTCCCTGAGAGAGAGGGGACTGAGAGACACCAGTCAGTGTACAGATATCTCCCTGAGAGAGAGGACTGTGAGACACCAGTCAGTGTACGGATAGCTCCCTTGAGAGAGAGAGGGAGTGGGAGACTCCACTAAGTGTACAGTTATCTCCCTGAAATAGAGGGACTGAGAGACACCAGTCAGTGTACAGATATCTCCCTGAGAGAGAGGGAATGAGTGACAGCTGTCAGTGTACAGATATCTCTCTGAGAGAGAGGGGACTGAGAGAAACCAGTCAGTGTACAGATATCTCCCTGAGAGAGAGGGGACTGAGAGAAACCAGTCAGTGCACAGATATCTCCCTGAGAGAGACGGACTGAGAGACACCAGTCAGTATACAGATATCTCCCTGAGAGAGAGGGACTGAGAGACACCAGTCAGTGTACAGTTATATCCCTGAGAGAGAGACGGACTGAGAGTCACCAGTCAGTGTACAGATATCTCCGTGAGAGAGAGGACTGAGAGACACCAGTCAGTGTACAGATATCTCCCTGAGAGAGAGAGGGGCTGAGAGACACCAGTCAGTGTACAGTTATCTCCCTGAGAGAGAGTGGACTGAGCGACACCAGTCAGTGTACAGATATCTCCCTGAGAGAGAGGGACTGAGAGACACCAGTCAGTGTACAGATATATCCCTGAGAGAGAGAGGGACTGAGAGACACCATTCAGTGTACAGATATCTCCCTGAGAGAGAGGGACTGAGAGACACCAGTCATTGTACAGATATCTCCTTGAGAGAGAGGGGACTGAGAGACACCAGTCAGTGTACAGATATCTCCCAGAGAGAGAGGATAGAGAGACACCAGTCAGTGTACAGATATCCCCCTGAGAGAGAGGGGACTGAGAGACACCAGTCAGTGTACAGATATCTCGCTGAGAGAGAGGGACTGAGAGACACCAGTCAGTGTACAGATATCTCCCTGAGAGAGAGAGAGGGACTGAGAGACACCAGTCAGTGTACAGATATCCCCCTGAGAGAGAGGGACTGAGAGACATCAGTCAGGGTACAGATATCTCCCTGAGAGAGAGGGGACTGAGAGACACCAGTCAGTGTACAGATATCTCCCTGAGAGAGAGGGGAATGAGAGACACCAGTCTGTGTACAGATATCTGCCTGAGAGAGAGAGACTGAGAGTCACCAGTCTGTGTACAGATATCTGCCTGAGAGAGAGAGGACTGGGAGACACCATTCTGTGTACAGATATCTCCCTGAGAGAGAGGACTGAGAGACACCATTAAGTGTACAGATATCTCCCTGAGAGTGAGAGGGACTGAGAAACACCAGTCAGTGTACAGATATCGACCTGAGAGAGAGGGGACTGAGAGACACCAGTCAGTGTACAGATATCGACCTGAGAGAGGGGACTGAGAGACACCAGTCAGTGTACAGATATCTCCCTGCGAGAGAGGGACTGAGAGACACCAGTCAGTGTACAGATATCTCCCTGAGAGAGAGAGGGCGTGGGAGACACCCGTTAGTTTACAGATATCTCCCTGAGAGAGAGGGACTGAGAGACAACAGACAGTGTACAGATATCTCCCTGAGAGAGAGGGGACTGAAAGAAACCTATCAGTTTACAGATATCTCCCTGAGAGAGGGGACTGAGAGACACCAGTCAGAGTACAGATATCTCCCTGAGAGAGAGAGAGGGACTGAGAGACACCAGTCTACAGATATCTACCTGAGAGAGAGGGGAGTGAGAGACAGCAGTCAGTGTTCAGATATCTCCCTGAGAGAGCGGGGACTGAGAGACACCAGTCAGTGTACAGATATCGACCTGAGAGAGGGCACTGAGAGACTAGTCAGTGTACTGATACCTCCCTGAGAGAGAGGGACTGAGAGACACCAGTCAGTGTACAGATATCTCCCTGAGAGAGAGAGGGGCTTAGAGACACCAGTCAGGTGACATATATCTCCATGAGAGAGAGGGACTGAGAGACACCAGTCAGTGTTCAGATATCTCCCTGAGAGAGAGAGGGACTGAGAGACACCAGTCAGTGTACAGATATCTACCAGACAGATGGGACTGAGAGACACCAGTCTTTGTACAGATATCTCCCTGCGAGAGAGGGACTGAGAGACACCTGTCAGTGTACAGATATCTCCCTGAGAGAGAGAGGGACTGAGAGACACCAGTCAGTATACAGATATCTCCCTGAGAGAGAGGGACTGAGAGACACCAGTCAGTGTACAGTTATATCCCTGAGAGAGAGACGGACTGAGAGTCACCAGTCAGTGTACAGATATCTCCGTGAGAGAGAGGACTGAGAGACACCAGTCAGTGTACAGATATCTCCCTGAGAGAGAGTGGACTGAGCGACACCAGTCAGTGTACAGATATCTCCCTGAGAGAGAGGGACTGAGAGACACCAGTCAGTGTACAGATATATCCCTGAGAGAGAGAGGGACTGAAAGACACCATTTAGTGTACAGATATCTCCCTGAGAGAGAGGGACTGAGAGACACCAGTCATTGTACAGATATCTCCTTGAGAGAGAGGGGACTGAGAGACACCAGTCAGTGTACAGATATCTCCCAGAGAGAGAGGATAGAGAGACACCAGTCAGTGTACAGATATCCCCCTGAGAGAGAGGGGACTGAGAGACACCAGTCAGTGTACAGATATCTCGCTGAGAGAGAGGGACTGAGAGACACCAGTCAGTGTACAGATATCTCCCTGAGAGAGAGGGGAATGAGAGACACCAGTCTGTGTACAGATATCTGCCTGAGAGAGAGAGACTGAGAGTCACCAGTCTGTGTACAGATATCTGCCTGAGAGAGAGAGGACTGGGAGACACCATTCTGTGTACAGATATCTCCCTGAGAGAGAGGACTGAGAGACACCATTAAGTGTACAGATATCTCCCTGAGAGTGAGATGGACTGAGAAACACCAGTCAGTGTACAGATATCGACCTGAGAGAGAGGGGACTGAGAGACACCAGTCAGTGTACAGATATCGACCTGAGAGAGGGGACTGAGAGACACCAGTCAGTGTACAGATATCTCCCTGAGAGAGAGAGGGGCTTAGAGACACCAGTCAGGTGACATATATCTCCCTGAGAGAGAGGGACATGGAGACATCAGTCAGTGTACAGATATCTACCTGAGAGAGGGGACTGAGAGACACCAGTTAGTGTACAGATATCTCCCTGCGAGAGAGGGACTGAGAGACACCATTCAGTGTACAGATATCTCCCTGAGAGAGAGAGGGTCTGGGAGACACCCGTTAGTTTACAGATATCTCCCTGAGAGAGAGGGACTGAGAGACAACAGACAGTGTACAGATATCTCCCTGAGAGAGAGGGGACTGAAAGAAACCTATCAGTTTACAGATATCTCCCTGAGAGAGGGGACTGAGAGACACCAGTCAGAGTACAGATATCTCCCTGAGAGAGAGAGAGGGACTGAGAGACACCAGTCTACAGATATCTTCCTGAGAGAGAGGGGAGTGAGAGACAGCAGTCAGTGTTCAGATATGTCCCTGAGAGAGCGGGGACTGAGAGACACCAGTCAGTGTACAGATATCGACCTGAGAGAGGGGACTGAGAGACCAGTCAGTGTACTGATATCTCCCTGAGAGAGAGGGACTGAGAGACACCAGTCAGTGTACAGATATCTCCCTGAGAGAGAGAGGGGCTTAGAGACACCAGTCAGGTGACATATATCTCCATGAGAGAGAGGGACTGAGAGACACCAGTCAGTGTTCAGATATCTCCCTGCGAGAGAGGGACTGAGAGACACCAGTCAGTGTACAGATATCTCCGTGAGAGAGAGAGGGACTTAGAGACACCAGTCAGTCTACAGACCTCTCCCTGAGAGAGAGGGACTGAGAGACACCAGTCAGTTTACAGATATCTCCCTGAGAGAAAGGGACTTAGAGACACCAGTCAGTGTACAGATATCTACCTGAGAGAGAGGGACTGAGAGAGACCAGTCAGTGTACAGATATCTCCCT
The DNA here is from genome assembly GCA_026770705.1 of Isurus oxyrinchus. Taxonomy (NCBI): domain Eukaryota; kingdom Metazoa; phylum Chordata; class Chondrichthyes; order Lamniformes; family Lamnidae; genus Isurus; species Isurus oxyrinchus. The sequence goes on from JANJGN010001069.1 coordinate 36,499, forward strand.
GAGAGAGAGGGGACTGAGAGACACCTTTCAGTGTACAGATATCCCCCTGAGAGAGGGGACTGAGAGACACCAGTCAGTGTACAGATATCTCCCTAAGAGAGAGGGGACTGAGAGACACCAGTCAGTGTACAGATATCTCCCTGAGAGAGAGGGTCTGAATGACACCAGTCAGTGTACAGATATCTCCCTGAGAGAGAGGGGACTGAGAGACACCAGTCAGTGTACAGATATCTCCCTGAGAGAGAGAGACTGAGAGACACCAGTCAGTGTACAGATATCTCCCTGAGAGAGACGGACTGAGAGACACCAGTCAGTGTGCAGATATCTACCTGAGAGAGAGGGGTCTGAGAGACACCAGTCAGAGTACAGATATCTCCCTGAGAGAGTGGGGACTGAGAGACACCAGTCAGTGTACAGATATCTACCAGAGAGAGGGGACTGAGAGACACCAGTCAGTGCACAGATATTTCCCTGAGAGAGAGGGACTGAGAGACACCAGTCAGTGTACAGATATCTCCCTGAGAGAGAGGGGACTGAGAGACACCAGTCAGTGTACAGATATCTCCCTGAGAGAGAGGGAATGAGTGACAGCTGTCAGGGTACAGATATCTCCCTGACAGAGAGAGGGACTGAGAGACACCAGTCAGTGTACAGATATCTCCCTGAGAGAGACGGACTGAGAGACACCAGTCAGTGTACAGATATCTCCCTGAGAGAGAGAGGGACTGAGAGACACCAGTCAGTGTACAGATATCTCCCTGAGAGAGACGGACTGAGAGACACCAGACAGTGTACAGATATATCCCTGAGAGAGAGACGGACTGAGAGTCACCAGTCAGTTTACAGATATCTCCCTGAGAGAGAGAGGGGCTTAGAGAAACCAGTCAGGTGACATATATCTCCATGAGAGAGATGGACTTAGAGACACCAGTCAGTGTACAGATATCTACCAGACAGAGGAGACTGAGAGACACCAGTCAGTGTACAGATATCTCCCTGCGAGAGAGGGACTGAGAGACACCTGTCAGTGTACAGATATCTCCCTGAGGGAGAGAGGGACTTAGAGACACCAGTCAGTGTACAGATATCTCCCTGAGAGAGAGGGACTGAGACACACCCGTCAGTTTACAGATATCTCCCTGAGAGAGAGGGACTGAGAGACAACAGTCAGTGTATAGATATCTCCCTGAGAGAGATGGACTGAGAGACACCAGCCAGTTTACAGATATCTCCCTGAGAGATTGGGGACTGAGAGACACCATTCAGTGTGCAGATATTTCCCTCAGAGAGAGGGACTGAGAGACACCAGTCAGTGTACAGACTCCTCCCTGAGAGAGAGGGGACTGAGAGACTCCCGTCAGTGTACAGATATCTCCCTGAGAGAGAGTGGACTGAGAGACACCATTCAGTGTGCAGATATCTCCCTGAGACAGAGATAGGGACTGAGAGAAATCATTCAGTGTACAGATTTCTCCCAGAGAGAAAAGGACTGAGAGACACCAGTCAGTGTTCAGATATCTCCCTGTGAGAGAGGGGACAGAGAGACACCAGTCAGTGTACAGAAATCTTCCTGAGCGAGAGAGGGACAGAGAGACAGCTGTCAGTGTACAGATATGTCCCTGATAGAGAGGGGATTGAGAGACACCAGTCAGTGAACAGATATCTCCCTGAGAGAGAGAGAGGGACTGAGAGACACCAGTCAGTTTACAGATATGTCCCTGAGAGAGAGGGGACTGGGAGAAACCAGTCAGTGTACAGATATCTCCCTGAGAGAAAGGGACTGAGATACACCAGTCAGTGTACAGATATCTCACTGAGAGACAGGGGACTGAGAGGCACCAGTCAGTGTACAGATATCTCCCTGAGAGAGAGGGACTGAGAGGCACCAGTCAGTGTACAGATATCTCCCTGAGAGAGAGGGGACTGAGAGGCACCAGTCAGTGTACAGATATCTCCCTGAGAGAGAGGGGACTGAGAGACACCAGTCAGTGTACATATATCTCCCTGAGATAGAGGGACTGAGGGACACCAGTCAGAGTACAAATATTTCCCTAAGAGAGAGAGGGAATGAGTGAAAGCTGTCAGTGTACAGATATCTCCCTTAGAGAGAGGGGACTGAGAGACACCAGTCAGTGTACAGATATCTCCCTAAGAGAGAGGGGACTGAGAGACACCAGTCAGTGTACAGATATCTCCCTGAGAGAGAGGGTCTGAATGACACCAGTCAGTGTACAGATATCTCCCTGAGAGAGAGGGGACTGAGAGACACCAGTCAGTGTACAGATATCTCCCTGAGAGAGAGAGACTGAGAGACACCAGTCAGTGTACAGATATCTCCCTGAGAGAGACGGACTGAGAGACACCAGTCAGTGTGCAGATATCTACCTGAGAGAGAGGGGTCTGAGAGACACCAGTCAGAGTACAGATATCTCCCTGAGAGAGTGGGGACTGAGAGACACCAGTCAGTGTACAGATATCTACCAGAGAGAGGGGACTGAGAGACACCAGTCAGTGCACAGATATTTCCCTGAGAGAGAGGGACTGAGAGACACCAGTCAGTGTACAGATATCTCCCTGAGAGAGAGGGGACTGAGAGACACCAGTCAGTGTACAGATATCTCCCTGAGAGAGAGGGAATGAGTGACAGCTGTCAGGGTACAGATATCTCCCTGACAGAGAGAGGGACTGAGAGACACCAGTCAGTGTACAGATATCTCCCTGAGAGAGACGGACTGAGAGACACCAGTCAGTGTACAGATATCTCCCTGAGAGAGAGAGGGACTGAGAGACACCAGTCAGTGTACAGATATCTCCCTGAGAGAGACGGACTGAGAGACACCAGACAGTGTACAGATATATCCCTGAGAGAGAGACGGACTGAGAGTCACCAGTCAGTTTACAGATATCTCCCTGAGAGAGAGAGGGGCTTAGAGAAACCAGTCAGGTGACATATATCTCCATGAGAGAGATGGACTTAGAGACACCAGTCAGTGTACAGATATCTACCAGACAGAGGAGACTGAGAGACACCAGTCAGTGTACAGATATCTCCCTGCGAGAGAGGGACTGAGAGACACCTGTCAGTGTACAGATATCTCCCTGAGGGAGAGAGGGACTTAGAGACACCAGTCAGTGTACAGATATCTCCCTGAGAGAGAGGGACTGAGACACACCCGTCAGTTTACAGATATCTCCCTGAGAGAGAGGGACTGAGAGACAACAGTCAGTGTATAGATATCTCCCTGAGAGAGATGGACTGAGAGACACCAGCCAGTTTACAGATATCTCCCTGAGAGATTGGGGACTGAGAGACACCATTCAGTGTGCAGATATTTCCCTCAGAGAGAGGGACTGAGAGACACCAGTCAGTGTACAGACTCCTCCCTGAGAGAGAGGGGACTGAGAGACTCCCGTCAGTGTACAGATATCTCCCTGAGAGAGAGTGGACTGAGAGACACCATTCAGTGTGCAGATATCTCCCTGAGACAGAGATAGGGACTGAGAGAAATCATTCAGTGTACAGATTTCTCCCAGAGAGAAAAGGACTGAGAGACACCAGTCAGTGTTCAGATATCTCCCTGTGAGAGAGGGGACAGAGAGACACCAGTCAGTGTACAGAAATCTTCCTGAGCGAGAGAGGGACAGAGAGACAGCTGTCAGTGTACAGATATGTCCCTGATAGAGAGGGGATTGAGAGACACCAGTCAGTGAACAGATATCTCCCTGAGAGAGAGAGAGGGACTGAGAGACACCAGTCAGTTTACAGATATGTCCCTGAGAGAGAGGGGACTGGGAGAAACCAGTCAGTGTACAGATATCTCCCTGAGAGAAAGGGACTGAGATACACCAGTCAGTGTACAGATATCTCACTGAGAGACAGGGGACTGAGAGGCACCAGTCAGTGTACAGATATCTCCCTGAGAGAGAGGGACTGAGAGGCACCAGTCAGTGTACAGATATCTCCCTGAGAGAGAGGGGACTGAGAGGCACCAGTCAGTGTACAGATATCTCCCTGAGAGAGAGGGGACTGAGAGACACCAGTCAGTGTACATATATCTCCCTGAGATAGAGGGACTGAGGGACACCAGTCAGAGTACAAATATTTCCCTAAGAGAGAGAGGGAATGAGTGAAAGCTGTCAGTGTACAGATATCTCCCTTAGAGAGAGGGGACTGAGAGACTTCCGTCGGTGTACAGATATCTCCCTGAGAGAAAGGGACTGAGAGAAACCAGTCAGTGTACAGATATCTCCCTGAGAGAGAGGGACTGAGAGACACCAGTCAGTGTACAGATATCTCCCAGAGAGAGAGAACTGAGAGACACCAGTCAGGGTACAGATATCACACTGAGAGAAGAGAGGGACTGAGAGACACCCGTCAGTGTACAGATATCATCCTGAGAGAGAGACAGGTACTGAGAGACAACTGGTGGTATACAGATATCTGCCTGAAAGAGAGAGAGGTACTGAGAGAAACCAGCCAGTGTACAGATATCTCCCAGAGAGAGAGGGGATAGAGAGACAACAGCTGGTGTACAGTTATCTCCCTGCGGGAGAGAGGTACTGAGAGACACCAGTTAGTTTACAGATATCTCCTTGAGAGAGAGGGACTGAGAGACACCAGTCGGTATACAGATATCACCCTGAGAGAGAGAGGGACTGAGAGACACCAGTCAGTGCACAGATATCTCCCTGAGAGAGAGGGACTGAGAGACACCTGTCAGTGTACAGATATCTCCCTGAGAGAGAGGGACTGAGAGACACCAGTCAGTGTACAAATATCTCCCTGTGAGAGAGGGGACTGAGAGACACTAGCCAGTGTACAGATATCACCCTGAGAGAGAGGGGATTGAGAGACACCAGTCAGTGTACAGATATCTCGCTGAGAGAGCGGGGACTGAGAGACACCAGTCAGTGTACAGATAGCTCCCTGAGAGAGAGGGACTGAGAGACAACAGTCAGTGTACAGATATCTCCCTGAGAGACAGGGACTGAGAGACACCAGTCAGTGTACAGATATCTCCCTGAGAGAGAGGGACTGAGAGACACCAGTCAGTGTACAGATATATCCCTGAGAGAGAGGGAATGAGAGACACCAGTCAGTGCACAGATATCTCCCTGAGAGAGACGGACTGAGAGACACCAGTCAGTATACAGATATCTCCCTGAGAGAGAGGGACTGAGAGACACCAGTCAGTGTACAGTTATATCCCTGAGAGAGAGACGGACTGAGAGTCACCAGTCAGTGTACAGATATCTCCGTGAGAGAGAGGACTGAGAGACACCAGTCAGTGTACAGATATCTCCCTGAGAGAGAGAGGGGCTGAGAGACACCAGTCAGTGTACAGTTATCTCCCTGAGAGAGAGTGGACTGAGCGACACCAGTCAGTGTACAGATATCTCCCTGAGAGAGAGGGACTGAGAGACACCAGTCAGTGTACAGATATATCCCTGAGAGAGAGAGGGACTGAGAGACACCATTCAGTGTACAGATATCTCCCTGAGAGAGAGGGACTGAGAGACACCAGTCATTGTACAGATATCTCCTTGAGAGAGAGGGGACTGAGAGACACCAGTCAGTGTACAGATATCTCCCAGAGAGAGAGGATAGAGAGACACCAGTCAGTGTACAGATATCCCCCTGAGAGAGAGGGGACTGAGAGACACCAGTCAGTGTACAGATATCTCGCTGAGAGAGAGGGACTGAGAGACACCAGTCAGTGTACAGATATCTCCCTGAGAGAGAGAGAGGGACTGAGAGACACCAGTCAGTGTACAGATATCCCCCTGAGAGAGAGGGACTGAGAGACATCAGTCAGGGTACAGATATCTCCCTGAGAGAGAGGGGACTGAGAGACACCAGTCAGTGTACAGATATCTCCCTGAGAGAGAGGGGAATGAGAGACACCAGTCTGTGTACAGATATCTGCCTGAGAGAGAGAGACTGAGAGTCACCAGTCTGTGTACAGATATCTGCCTGAGAGAGAGAGGACTGGGAGACACCATTCTGTGTACAGATATCTCCCTGAGAGAGAGGACTGAGAGACACCATTAAGTGTACAGATATCTCCCTGAGAGTGAGAGGGACTGAGAAACACCAGTCAGTGTACAGATATCGACCTGAGAGAGAGGGGACTGAGAGACACCAGTCAGTGTACAGATATCGACCTGAGAGAGGGGACTGAGAGACACCAGTCAGTGTACAGATATCTCCCTGCGAGAGAGGGACTGAGAGACACCAGTCAGTGTGCAGATATCTCCCTGAGAGAGAGAGGGCGTGGGAGACACCCGTTAGTTTACAGATATCTCCCTGAGAGAGAGGGACTGAGAGACAACAGACAGTGTACAGATATCTCCCTGAGAGAGAGGGGACTGAAAGAAACCTATCAGTTTACAGATATCTCCCTGAGAGAGGGGACTGAGAGACACCAGTCAGAGTACAGATATCTCCCTGAGAGAGAGAGAGGGACTGAGAGACACCAGTCTACAGATATCTACCTGAGAGAGAGGGGAGTGAGAGACAGCAGTCAGTGTTCAGATATCTCCCTGAGAGAGCGGGGACTGAGAGACACCAGTCAGTGTACAGATATCGACCTGAGAGAGGGCACTGAGAGACTAGTCAGTGTACTGATACCTCCCTGAGAGAGAGGGACTGAGAGACACCAGTCAGTGTACAGATATCTCCCTGAGAGAGAGAGGGGCTTAGAGACACCAGTCAGGTGACATATATCTCCATGAGAGAGAGGGACTGAGAGACACCAGTCAGTGTTCAGATATCTCCCTGAGAGAGAGAGGGACTGAGAGACACCAGTCAGTGTACAGATATCTACCAGACAGATGGGACTGAGAGACACCAGTCTTTGTACAGATATCTCCCTGCGAGAGAGGGACTGAGAGACACCTGTCAGTGTACAGATATCTCCCTGAGAGAGAGAGGGACTGAGAGACACCAGTCAGTATACAGATATCTCCCTGAGAGAGAGGGACTGAGAGACACCAGTCAGTGTACAGTTATATCCCTGAGAGAGAGACGGACTGAGAGTCACCAGTCAGTGTACAGATATCTCCGTGAGAGAGAGGACTGAGAGACACCAGTCAGTGTACAGATATCTCCCTGAGAGAGAGTGGACTGAGCGACACCAGTCAGTGTACAGATATCTCCCTGAGAGAGAGGGACTGAGAGACACCAGTCAGTGTACAGATATATCCCTGAGAGAGAGAGGGACTGAAAGACACCATTTAGTGTACAGATATCTCCCTGAGAGAGAGGGACTGAGAGACACCAGTCATTGTACAGATATCTCCTTGAGAGAGAGGGGACTGAGAGACACCAGTCAGTGTACAGATATCTCCCAGAGAGAGAGGATAGCGAGACACCAGTCAGTGTACAGATATCCCCCTGAGAGAGAGGGGACTGAGAGACACCAGTCAGTGTACAGATATCTCGCTGAGAGAGAGGGACTGAGAGACACCAGTCAGTGTACAGATATCTCCCTGAGAGAGAGGGGAATGAGAGACACCAGTCTGTGTACAGATATCTGCCTGAGAGAGAGAGACTGAGAGTCACCAGTCTGTGTACAGATATCTGCCTGAGAGAGAGAGGACTGGGAGACACCATTCTGTGTACAGATATCTCCCTGAGAGAGAGGACTGAGAGACACCATTAAGTGTACAGATATCTCCCTGAGAGTGAGATGGACTGAGAAACACCAGTCAGTGTACAGATATCGACCTGAGAGAGAGGGGACTGAGAGACACCAGTCAGTGTACAGATATCGACCTGAGAGAGGGGACTGAGAGACACCAGTCAGTGTACAGATATCTCCCTGAGAGAGAGAGGGGCTTAGAGACACCAGTCAGGTGACATATATCTCCCTGAGAGAGAGGGACATGGAGACATCAGTCAGTGTACAGATATCTACCTGAGAGAGGGGACTGAGAGACACCAGTTAGTGTACAGATATCTCCCTGCGAGAGAGGGACTGAGAGACACCATTCAGTGTACAGATATCTCCCTGAGAGAGAGAGGGTCTGGGAGACACCCGTTAGTTTACAGATATCTCCCTGAGAGAGAGGGACTGAGAGACAACAGACAGTGTACAGATATCTCCCTGAGAGAGAGGGGACTGAAAGAAACCTATCAGTTTACAGATATCTCCCTGAGAGAGGGGACTGAGAGACACCAGTCAGAGTACAGATATCTCCCTGAGAGAGAGAGAGGGACTGAGAGACACCAGTCTACAGATATCTTCCTGAGAGAGAGGGGAGTGAGAGACAGCAGTCAGTGTTCAGATATGTCCCTGAGAGAGCGGGGACTGAGAGACACCAGTCAGTGTACAGATATCGACCTGAGAGAGGGGACTGAGAGACCAGTCAGTGTACTGATATCTCCCTGAGAGAGAGGGACTGAGAGACACCAGTCAGTGTACAGATATCTCCCTGAGAGAGAGAGGGGCTTAGAGACACCAGTCAGGTGACATATATCTCCATGAGAGAGAGGGACTGAGAGACACCAGTCAGTGTTCAGATATCTCCCTGAGAGAGAGAGGGACTGAGAGACACCAGTCAGTGTACAGATATCTACCAGACAGATGGGACTGAGAGACACCAGTCTTTGTACAGATATCTCCCTGCGAGAGAGGGACTGAGAGACACCTGTCAGTGTACAGATATCTCCGTGAGAGAGAGAGGGACTTAGAGACACCAGTCAGTCTACAGACCTCTCCCTGAGAGAGAGGGACTGAGAGACACCAGTCAGTTTACAGATATCTCCCTGAGAGAAAGGGACTTAGAGACACCAGTCAGTGTACAGATATCTACCTGAGAGAGAGGGACTGAGAGAGACCAGTCAGTGTACAGATATCTCCCTGAGAGAGAGGGGACTGAGAGACACCTTTCAGTGTACAGATATCCCCCTGAGAGAGGGGACTGAGAGACACCAGTCAGTGTACAGATATCTCCCTAAGAGAGAGGGGACTGAGAGACACCAGTCAGTGTACAGATATCTCCCTGAGAGAGAGGGTCTGAATGACACCAGTCAGTGTACAGATATCTCCCTGAGAGAGAGGGGACTGAGAGACACCAGTCAGTGTACAGATATCTCCCTGAGAGAGAGAGACTGAGAGACACCAGTCAGTGTACAGATATCTCCCTGAGAGAGACGGACTGAGAGACACCAGTCAGTGTGCAGATATCTACCTGAGAGAGAGGGGTCTGAGAGACACCAGTCAGAGTACAGATATCTCCCTGAGAGAGTGGGGACTGAGAGACACCAGTCAGTGTACAGATATCTACCAGAGAGAGGGGACTGAGAGACACCAGTCAGTGCACAGATATTTCCCTGAGAGAGAGGGACTGAGAGACACCAGTCAGTGTACAGATATCTCCCTGAGAGAGAGGGGACTGAGAGACACCAGTCAGTGTACAGATATCTCCCTGAGAGAGAGGGAATGAGTGACAGCTGTCAGGGTACAGATATCTCCCTGACAGAGAGAGGGACTGAGAGACACCAGTCAGTGTACAGATATCTCCCTGAGAGAGACGGACTGAGAGACACCAGTCAGTGTACAGATATCTCCCTGAGAGAGAGAGGGACTGAGAGACACCAGTCAGTGTACAGATATCTCCCTGAGAGAGACGGACTGAGAGAAACCAGACAGTGTACAGATATATCCCTGAGAGAGAGACGGACTGAGAGTCACCAGTCAGTTTACAGATATCTCCCTGAGAGAGAGAGGGGCTTAGAGAAACCAGTCAGGTGACATATATCTCCATGAGAGAGATGGACTTAGAGACACCAGTCAGTGTACAGATATCTACCAGACAGAGGAGACTGAGAGACACCAGTCAGTGTACAGATATCTCCCTGCGAGAGAGGGACTGAGAGACACCTGTCAGTGTACAGATATCTCCCTGAGGGAGAGAGGGACTTAGAGACACCAGTCAGTGTACAGATATCTCCCTGAGAGAGAGGGACTGAGACACACCCGTCAGTTTACAGATATCTCCCTGAGAGAGAGGGACTGAGAGACAACAGTCAGTGTATAGATATCTCCCTGAGAGAGATGGACTGAGAGACACCAGCCAGTTTACAGATATCTCCCTGAGAGATTGGGGACTGAGAGACACCATTCAGTGTGCAGATATTTCCCTCAGAGAGAGGGACTGAGAGACACCAGTCAGTGTACAGACTCCTCCCTGAGAGAGAGGGGACTGAGAGACTCCCGTCAGTGTACAGATATCTCCCTGAGAGAGAGTGGACTGAGAGACACCATTCAGTCTGCAGATATCTCCCTGAGACAGAGATAGGGACTGAGAGAAATCATTCAGTGTACAGATTTCTCCCAGAGAGAAAAGGACTGAGAGACACCAGTCAGTGTTCAGATATCTCCCTGTGAGAGAGGGGACAGAGAGACACCAGTCAGTGTACAGAAATCTTCCTGAGCGAGAGAGGGACAGAGAGACAGCTGTCAGTGTACAGATATGTCCCTGATAGAGAGGGGATTGAGAGACACCAGTCAGTGAACAGATATCTCCCTGAGAGAGAGAGAGGGACTGAGAGACACCAGTCAGTTTACAGATATGTCCCTGAGAGAGAGGGGACTGGGAGAAACCAGTCAGTGTACAGATATCTCCCTGAGAGAAAGGGACTGAGATACACCAGTCAGTGTACAGATATCTCACTGAGAGACAGGGGACTGAGAGGCACCAGTCAGTGTACAGATATCTCCCTGAGAGAGAGGGACTGAGAGGCACCAGTCAGTGTACAGATATCTCCCTGAGAGAGAGGGGACTGAGAGGCACCAGTCAGTGTACAGATATCTCCCTGAGAGAGAGGGGACTGAGAGACACCAGTCAGTGTACATATATCTCCCTGAGATAGAGGGACTGAGGGACACCAGTCAGAGTACAAATATTTCCCTAAGAGAGAGAGGGAATGAGTGAAAGCTGTCAGTGTACAGATATCTCCCTTAGAGAGAGGGGACTGAGAGACTTCCGTCGGTGTACAGATATCTCCCTGAGAGAAAGGGACTGAGAGAAACCAGTCAGTGTACAGATATCTCCCTGAGAGAGAGGGACTGAGAGACACCAGTCAGTGTACAGATATCTCCCAGAGAGAGAGAACTGAGAGACACCAGTCAGGGTACAGATATCACACTGAGAGAAGAGAGGGACTGAGAGACACCCGTCAGTGTACAGATATCATCCTGAGAGAGAGACAGGTACTGAGAGACAACTGGTGGTATACAGATATCTGCCTGAAAGAGAGAGAGGTACTGAGAGAAACCAGCCAGTGTACAGATATCTCCCAGAGAGAGAGGGGATAGAGAGACAACAGCTGGTGTACAGTTATCTCCCTGCGGGAGAGAGGTACTGAGAGACACCAGTTAGTTTACAGATATCTCCTTGAGAGAGAGGGACTGAGAGACACCAGTCGGTATACAGATATCACCCTGAGAGAGAGAGGGACTGAGAGACACCAGTCAGTGCACAGATATCTCCCTGAGAGAGAGGGACTGAGAGACACCTGTCAGTGTACAGATATCTCCCTGAGAGAGAGGGACTGAGAGACACCAGTCAGTGTACAAATATCTCCCTGTGAGAGAGGGGACTGAGAGACACTAGCCAGTGTACAGATATCACCCTGAGAGAGAGGGGATTGAGAGACACCAGTCAGTGTACAGATATCTCGCTGAGAGAGCGGGGACTGAGAGACACCAGTCAGTGTACAGATAGCTCCCTGAGAGAGAGGGACTGAGAGACAACAGTCAGTGTACAGATATCTCCCTGAGAGACAGGGACTGAGAGACACCAGTCAGTGTACAGATATCTCCCTGAGAGAGAGGGACTGAGAGACACCAGTCAGTGTACAGATATATCCCTGAGAGAGAGGGAATGAGAGACACCAGTCAGTGCACAGATATCTCCCTGAGAGAGACGGACTGAGAGACACCAGTCAGTATACAGATATCTCCCTGAGAGAGAGGGACTGAGAGACACCAGTCAGTGTACAGTTATATCCCTGAGAGAGAGACGGACTGAGAGTCACCAGTCAGTGTACAGATATCTCCGTGAGAGAGAGGACTGAGAGACACCAGTCAGTGTACAGATATCTCCCTGAGAGAGAGAGGGGCTGAGAGACACCAGTCAGTGTACAGTTATCTCCCTGAGAGAGAGTGGACTGAGCGACACCAGTCAGTGTACAGATATCTCCCTGAGAGAGAGGGACTGAGAGACACCAGTCAGTGTACAGATATATCCCTGAGAGAGAGAGGGACTGAGAGACACCATTCAGTGTACAGATATCTCCCTGAGAGAGAGGGACTGAGAGACACCAGTCATTGTACAGATATCTCCTTGAGAGAGAGGGGACTGAGAGACACCAGTCAGTGTACAGATATCTCCCAGAGAGAGAGGATAGAGAGACACCAGTCAGTGTACAGATATCCCCCTGAGAGAGAGGGGACTGAGAGACACCAGTCAGTGTACAGATATCTCGCTGAGAGAGAGGGACTGAGAGACACCAGTCAGTGTACAGATATCTCCCTGAGAGAGAGAGAGGGACTGAGAGACACCAGTCAGTGTACAGATATCCCCCTGAGAGAGAGGGACTGAGAGACATCAGTCAGGGTACAGATATCTCCCTGAGAGAGAGGGGACTGAGAGACACCAGTCAGTGTACAGATATCTCCCTGAGAGAGAGGGGAATGAGAGACACCAGTCTGTGTACAGATATCTGCCTGAGAGAGAGAGACTGAGAGTCACCAGTCTGTGTACAGATATCTGCCTGAGAGAGAGAGGACTGGGAGACACCATTCTGTGTACAGATATCTCCCTGAGAGAGAGGACTGAGAGACACCATTAAGTGTACAGATATCTCCCTGAGAGTGAGAGGGACTGAGAAACACCAGTCAGTGTACAGATATCGACCTGAGAGAGAGGGGACTGAGAGACACCAGTCAGTGTACAGATATCGACCTGAGAGAGGGGACTGAGAGACACCAGTCAGTGTACAGATATCTCCCTGCGAGAGAGGGACTGAGAGACACCAGTCAGTGTACAGATATCTCCCTGAGAGAGAGAGGGCGTGGGAGACACCCGTTAGTTTACAGATATCTCCCTGAGAGAGAGGGACTGAGAGACAACAGACAGTGTACAGATATCTCCCTGAGAGAGAGGGGACTGAAAGAAACCTATCAGTTTACAGATATCTCCCTGAGAGAGGGGACTGAGAGACACCAGTCAGAGTACAGATATCTCCCTGAGAGAGAGAGAGGGACTGAGAGACACCAGTCTACAGATATCTACCTGAGAGAGAGGGGAGTGAGAGACAGCAGTCAGTGTTCAGATATCTCCCTGAGAGAGCGGGGACTGAGAGACACCAGTCAGTGTACAGATATCGACCTGAGAGAGGGCACTGAGAGACTAGTCAGTGTACTGATACCTCCCTGAGAGAGAGGGACTGAGAGACACCAGTCAGTGTACAGATATCTCCCTGAGAGAGAGAGGGGCTTAGAGACACCAGTCAGGTGACATATATCTCCATGAGAGAGAGGGACTGAGAGACACCAGTCAGTGTTCAGATATCTCCCTGAGAGAGAGAGGGACTGAGAGACACCAGTCAGTGTACAGATATCTACCAGACAGATGGGACTGAGAGACACCAGTCTTTGTACAGATATCTCCCTGCGAGAGAGGGACTGAGAGACACCTGTCAGTGTACAGATATCTCCCTGAGAGAGAGAGGGACTGAGAGACACCAGTCAGTATACAGATATCTCCCTGAGAGAGAGGGACTGAGAGACACCAGTCAGTGTACAGTTATATCCCTGAGAGAGAGACGGACTGAGAGTCACCAGTCAGTGTACAGATATCTCCGTGAGAGAGAGGACTGAGAGACACCAGTCAGTGTACAGATATCTCCCTGAGAGAGAGTGGACTGAGCGACACCAGTCAGTGTACAGATATCTCCCTGAGAGAGAGGGACTGAGAGACACCAGTCAGTGTACAGATATATCCCTGAGAGAGAGAGGGACTGAAAGACACCATTTAGTGTACAGATATCTCCCTGAGAGAGAGGGACTGAGAGACACCAGTCATTGTACAGATATCTCCTTGAGAGAGAGGGGACTGAGAGACACCAGTCAGTGTACAGATATCTTCCAGAGAGAGAGGATAGAGAGACACCAGTCAGTGTACAGATATCCCCCTGAGAGAGAGGGGACTGAGAGACACCAGTCAGTGTACAGATATCTCGCTGAGAGAGAGGGACTGAGAGACACCAGTCAGTGTACAGATATCTCCCTGAGAGAGAGAGAGGGACTGAGAGACACCAGTCAGTGTACAGATATCCCCCTGAGAGAGAGGGACTGAGAGACATCAGTCAGGGTACAGATATCTCCCTGAGAGAGAGGGGACTGAGAGACACCAGTCAGTGTACAGATATCTCCCTGAGAGAGAGGGGAATGAGAGACACCAGTCTGTGTACAGATATCTGCCTGAGAGAGAGAGACTGAGAGTCACCAGTCTGTGTACAGATATCTGCCTGAGAGAGAGAGGACTGGGAGACACCATTCTGTGTACAGATATCTCCCTGAGAGAGAGGACTGAGAGACACCATTAAGTGTACAGATATCTCCCTGAGAGTGAGATGGACTGAGAAACACCAGTCAGTGTACAGATATCGACCTGAGAGAGAGGGGACTGAGAGACACCAGTCAGTGTACAGATATCGACCTGAGAGAGGGGACTGAGAGACACCAGTCAGTGTACAGATATCTCCCTGAGAGAGTGAGGGGCTTAGAGACACCAGTCAGGTGACATATATCTCCCTGAGAGAGAGGGACATGGAGACATCAGTCAGTGTACAGATATCTACCTGAGAGAGGGGACTGAGAGACACCAGTTAGTGTACAGATATCTCCCTGCGAGAGAGGGACTGAGAGACACCAGTCAGTGTACAGATATCTCCCTGAGAGAGAGAGGGTCTGGGAGACACCCGTTAGTTTACAGATATCTCCCTGAGAGAGAGGGACTGAGAGACAACAGACAGTGTACAGATATCTCCCTGAGAGAGAGGGGACTGAAAGAAACCTATCAGTTTACAGATATCTCCCTGAGAGAGGGGACTGAGAGACACCAGTCAGAGTACAGATATCTCCCTGAGAGAGAGAGAGGGACTGAGAGACACCAGTCTACAGATATCTTCCTGAGAGAGAGGGGAGTGAGAGACAGCAGTCAGTGTTCAGATATGTCCCTGAGAGAGCGGGGACTGAGAGACACCAGTCAGTGTACAGATATCGACCTGAGAGAGTGGACTGAGAGACCAGTCAGTGTACTGATATCTCCCTGAGAGAGAGGGACTGAGAGACACCAGTCAGTGTACAGATATCTCCCTGAGAGAGAGAGGGGCTTAGAGACACCAGTCAGGTGACATATATCTCCATGAGAGAGAGGGACTGAGAGACACCAGTCAGTGTTCAGATATCTCCCTGAGAGAGAGAGGGACTGAGAGACACCAGTCAGTGTACAGATATCTACCAGACAGATGGGACTGAGAGACACCAGTCTTTGTACAGATATCTCCCTGCGAGAGAGGGACTGAGAGACACCTGTCAGTGTACAGATATCTCCGTGAGAGAGAGAGGGACTTAGAGACACCAGTCAGTCTACAGACCTCTCCCTGAGAGAGAGGGACTGAGAGACACCAGTCAGTTTACAGATATCTCCCTGAGAGAAAGGGACTTAGAGACACCAGTCAGTGTACAGATATCTACCTGAGAGAGAGGGACTGAGAGAGACCAGTCAGTGTACAGATATCTCCCTGAGAGAGAGGGGACTGAGAGACACCTTTCAGTGTACAGATATCCCCCTGAGAGAGGGGACTGAGAGACACCAGTCAGTGTACAGATATCTCCCTAAGAGAGAGGGGACTGAGAGACACCAGTCAGTGTACAGATATCTCCCTGAGAGAGAGGGTCTGAATGACACCATTCAGTGTACAGATATCTCCCTGAGAGAGAGGGGACTGAGAGACACCAGTCAGTGTACAGATATCTCCCTGAGAGAGAGAGACTGAGAGACACCAGTCAGTGTACAGATATCTCCCTGAGAGAGACGGACTGAGAGACACCAGTCAGTGTGCAGATATCTACCTGAGAGAGAGGGGTCTGAGAGACACCAGTCAGAGTACAGATATCTCCCTGAGAGAGTGGGGACTGAGAGACACCAGTCAGTGTACAGATATCTACCAGAGAGAGGGGACTGAGAGACACCAGTCAGTGCACAGATATTTCCCTGAGAGAGAGGGACTGAGAGACACCAGTCAGTGTACAGATATCTCCCTGAGAGAGAGGGGACTGAGAGACACCAGTCAGTGTACAGATATCTCCCTGAGAGAGAGGGAATGAGTGACAGCTGTCAGGGTACAGATATCTCCCTGACAGAGAGAGGGACTGAGAGACACCAGTCAGTGTACAGATATCTCCCTGAGAGAGACGGACTGAGAGACACCAGTCAGTGTACAGATATCTCCCTGAGAGAGAGAGGGACTGAGAGACACCAGTCAGTGTACAGATATCTCCCTGAGAGAGACGGACTGAGAGACACCAGACAGTGTACAGATATATCCCTGAGAGAGAGACGGACTGAGAGTCACCAGTCAGTTTACAGATATCTCCCTGAGAGAGAGAGGGGCTTAGAGAAACCAGTCAGGTGACATATATCTCCATGAGAGAGATGGACTTAGAGACACCAGTCAGTGTACAGATATCTACCAGACAGAGGAGACTGAGAGACACCAGTCAGTGTACAGATATCTCCCTGCGAGAGAGGGACTGAGAGACACCTGTCAGTGTACAGATATCTCCCTGAGGGAGAGAGGGACTTAGAGACACCAGTCAGTGTACAGATATCTCCCTGAGAGAGAGGGACTGAGACACACCCGTCAGTTTACAGATATCTCCCTGAGAGAGAGGGACTGAGAGACAACAGTCAGTGTATAGATATCTCCCTGAGAGAGATGGACTGAGAGACACCAGCCAGTTTACAGATATCTCCCTGAGAGATTGGGGACTGAGAGACACCATTCAGTGTGCAGATATTTCCCTCAGAGAGAGGGACTGAGAGACACCAGTCAGTGTACAGACTCCTCCCTGAGAGAGAGGGGACTGAGAGACTCCCGTCAGTGTACAGATATCTCCCTGAGAGAGAGTGGACTGAGAGACACCATTCAGTGTGCAGATATCTCCCTGAGACAGAGATAGGGACTGAGAGAAATCATTCAGTGTACAGATTTCTCCCAGAGAGAAAAGGACTGAGAGACACCAGTCAGTGTTCAGATATCTCCCTGTGAGAGAGGGGACAGAGAGACACCAGTCAGTGTACAGAAATCTTCCTGAGCGAGAGAGGGACAGAGAGACAGCTGTCAGTGTACAGATATGTCCCTGATAGAGAGGGGATTGAGAGACACCAGTCAATGAACAGATATCTCCCTGAGAGAGAGAGAGGGACTGAGAGACACCAGTCAGTTTACAGATATGTCCCTGAGAGAGAGGGGACTGGGAGAAACCAGTCAGTGTACAGATATCTCCCTGAGAGAAAGGGACTGAGATACACCAGTCAGTGTACAGATATCTCACTGAGAGACAGGGGACTGAGAGGCACCAGTCAGTGTACAGATATCTCCCTGAGAGAGAGGGACTGAGAGGCACCAGTCAGTGTACAGATATCTCCCTGAGAGAGAGGGGACTGAGAGGCACCAGTCAGTGTACAGATATCTCCCTGAGAGAGAGGGGACTGAGAGACACCAGTCAGTGTACATATATCTCCCTGAGATAGAGGGACTGAGGGACACCAGTCAGAGTACAAATATTTCCCTAAGAGAGAGAGGGAATGAGTGAAAGCTGTCAGTGTACAGATATCTCCCTTAGAGAGAGGGGACTGAGAGACTTCCGTCGGTGTACAGATATCTCCCTGAGAGAAAGGGACTGAGAGAAACCAGTCAGTGTACAGATATCTCCCTGAGAGAGAGGGACTGAGAGACACCAGTCAGTGTACAGATATCTCCCAGAGAGAGAGAACTGAGAGACACCAGTCAGGGTACAGATATCACACTGAGAGAAGAGAGGGACTGAGAGACACCAGTCAGTGTACAGATATCATCCTGAGAGAGAGACAGGTACTGAGAGACAACTGGTGGTATACAGATATCTGCCTGAAAGAGAGAGAGGTACTGAGAGAAACCAGCCAGTGTACAGATATCTCCCAGAGAGAGAGGGGATTGAGAGACAACAGCTGGTGTACAGTTATCTCCCTGCGGGAGAGAGGTACTGAGAGACACCAGTTAGTTTACAGATATCTCCTTGAGAGAGAGGGACTGAGAGACACCAGTCGGTATACAGATATCACCCTGAGAGAGAGAGGGACTGAGAGACACCAGTCAGTGCACAGATATCTCCCTGAGAGAGAGGGACTGAGAGACACCTGTCAGTGTACAGATATCTCCCTGAGAGAGAGGGACTGAGAGACACCAGTCAGTGTACAGATATCTCCCTGTGAGAGAGGGGACTGAGAGACACTAGCCAGTGTACAGATATCACCCTGAGAGAGAGGGGATTGAGAGACACCAGTCAGTGTACAGATATCTCGCTGAGAGAGCGGGGACTGAGAGACACCAGTCAGTGTACAGATAGCTCCCTGAGAGAGAGGGACTGAGAGACAACAGTCAGTGTACAGATATCTCCCTGAGAGACAGGGACTGAGAGACACCAGTCAGTGTACAGATATCTCCCTGAGAGAGAGGGACTGAGAGACACCAGTCAGTGTACAGATATATCCCTGAGAGAGAGGGAATGAGAGACACCAGTCAGTGTACAGATATCTCCCTGAGAGAGAGTGACTGAGAGACACCAGTCAGTGTACAGATATCTCCCTGAGAGAGAGAGGGACTGATTGACACCAGTCAGTGTACGGATATCTCCCTGAGAGAGAGGGAATGAGAGACACCAGTAAGTGTACAGATATCTCCCTGAGAGAGAGAGGGGACTGAGACACCAGTCAGTGTACAGATATCTCCCTGAGAGAGGGAGGGACTGAAAGACACCAGTCAGTGTACAGATATCTCCCTGAGAGAGAGAGGGGTCTGAGAGACACCAGTCGGTGTACAGATATCTCCCTGAGAGAGAGGGGACTGAGAGACACCAGTCAGTGTACAGATATCTCACTGAGAGAGAGGGATTGTGAGGCACCAGTCAGTGTACATATATCTCCCTGAGAGAGAGGGGACTGAGAGACACCAGTCAGTGTACAGATATCTCCCTGAGACAGAGGGACTGAGAGAAACCAGTCACTGTACAGATATCTCCCTGAGAGAGAGAGGGGACTGAAAGACACCAGTCAGTGTACAGATATCTCCTTGAGAGAGAGGGGATTGATAGACACCAGTAAGTGTACTGATATCTCCCTGATAGATTGGGGACTGAGAGAAACCATTCAGTGTACAGATATCTCCCTGAAAGAGAGGGACTGAGAGACCCCAGTCAGTGTACAGATTTCTCCCTGAGAGAGATGGACTGAGAGACACCAGCCAGTTTACAGATATCTCCCAGAGAGATTGGGGACTGAGAGACACCATTCAGTGTGCAGATATTTCCCTCAGAGAGAGGGACTGAGAGACACCAGTCAGTGTACAGACTCCTCCCTGAAAGAGAGGGGACTGAGAGACTCCCGTCAGTGTACAGATATCTCCCTGAGAGAGAGCGGACTGAGAGACACCATTCAGTGTGCAGATATCTCCCTGAGACAGAGATAGGGACTGAGAGAAATCATTCAGTGTACAGATTTCTCCCAGAGAGAAAAGGACTGAGAGACACCAGTCAGTGTTCAGATATCTCCCTGTGAGAGAGGGGACAGAGAGACACCAGTCAGTGTACAGAAATCTTCCTGAGCGAGAGAGGGACAGAGAGACAGCTGTCAGTGTACAGATATGTCCCTGAGAGAGAGGGGATTGAGAGACACCAGTCAGTGAACAGATATCTCCCTGAGAGAGAGAGAGGGACTGAGAGACACCAGTCAGTTTACAGATATGTCCCTGAGAGAGAGGGGACTGGGAGAAACCAGTCAGTGTACAGATATCTCCCTGAGAGAAAGGGACTGAGATACACCAGTCAGTGTACAGATATCTCACTGAGAGACAGGGGACTGAGAGGCACCAGTCAGTGTACAGATATCTCCCTGAGAGAGAGGGACTGAGAGGCACCAGTCAGTGTACAGATATCTCCCTGAGAGAGAGGGGACTGAGAGGCACCAGTCAGTGTACAGATATCTCCCAGAGAGAGAGGGGACTGAGAGACACCAGTCAGTGTACATATATCTCCCTGAGATAGAGGGACTGAGGGACACCAGTCAGAGTACAAATATTTCCCTAAGAGAGAGAGGGAATGAGTGAAAGCTGTCAGTGTACAGATATCTCCCTGAGAGAGAGAGGGACTGAGAGACACCAGTCAGTGTACAGATATCTCCCTGAGAGAGAGGGACTGAGAGAAACCAGTCAGTGTACATATATCTCCTGAGAGAGACGGGACGGAGAGACACCAGTCACTATACTGATATCTGGATGAGAGAGAGGGAATGAGAGACACCAGTCAGTTTACAGATATCTCCCTTAGAGAGAGGGGACTGAGAGACTTCCGTCGGTGTACAGATATCTCCCTGAGAGAAAGGGACTGAGAGAAACCAGTCAGTGTACATATATCTCCTGAGAGAGACGGGACGGAGAGGCACCAGTCACTATACTGATATCTCCCTGAGAGAGAGGGAATGAGAGACACCAGTCAGTGTACAGATATCTCCCTGAGAGAGAGGGACTGAGAGACACCAGTCAGTGTAGAGATATCTCCCAGAGAGAGAGAACTGAGAGACACCAGTCAGTGTACAGATATCTCCCTGAGATGAGAGGGACTGAGAGACACCAGTCAGGGTACAGATATCACACTGAGAGAGAGAGAGGGACTGAGAGACACCCGTCAGTGTACAGATATCATCCTGAGAGAGAGACAGGTACTGAGAGACAACTGGTGGTTTACAGAGAAATGCCTGAAAGAGAGAGAGGTACTGAGAGAAACCAGCCAGTGTACAGATATCTCCCAGAGAGAGAGGGGATTGAGAGACAACAGCTGGTGTACAGTTATCTCCATGCGGGAGAGAGGTACTGGGAGACACCAGTTAGTGTACAGATATCTCCTTGAGAGAGAGGGACTGAGAGACACCAGTCGGTATACAGATATCACCCTGAGAGAGAGAGGGACTGAGAGACACCAGTCAGTGCACAGATATCTCCCTGAGAGAGAGGGACTGAGAGACACCTGTCAGTGTACAGATATCTCCCTGAGAGAGAGGGACTGAGAGACACCAGTCAGTGTACAGATATCTCCCTGAGAGAGAGAGGGACTGAGAGACACCAGTCAGTGTACAGATATCTCCCTGAGAGAGAGGGGACTCAGAGACACCTGTCAGTGTAGAGATATCTCCCTGAGAGAGAGGTGACTGAGAGACTCCAGTCAGTTTACAGATATCTCCCTGAGAGAGAGGGAAAGAGAGACACCAGTCACTGTACAGATATCTCCGTGAGAGAGAGGACTGAGAGACACTAGCCAGTGTACAGATATCTCCCTGAGAGAGAGGGGATTGAGAGACACCAGTCAGTGTACAGATATCTCGCTGAGAGAGCGGGGACTGAGAGACACCAGTCAGTGTACAGATAGCTCCCTGAGAGAGAGGGACTGAGAGACAACAGTCAGTGTACAGATATCTCCCTGAGAGACAGGGACTGAGAGACACCAGTCAGTGTACAGATATCTCCCTGAGAGAGAGGGACTGAGAGACACCAGTCAGTGTACAGATATATCCCTGAGAGTGCGGGGACGGAGAGACACCATTCAGTGTACAGATTTCTCCCTGAGAGAGAGGGACTGAGAGACGCCAGTCATTGCACAGCTATCTCCCTGAGAGAGAGAGGGGATTGAGAGACACCAGTCAGTGTGCAGACACCTCCCTGAGAGAGAGGGGACTGAGAGACTCCCGTCAGTGTACAGATTTATCTCCCTTAGAGAGAGGGGACTGAGAGACACCAGTCAGTGTACAGATATCTCCCTGAGAGAGAGCGGACTGAGAGACACCATTCAGTGTACAGATATCTCCCTGAGACAGAGATAGGGACTGAGAGACACCAGTCAGTGTACAGATATCTCCCTGAGAGAGAGAGGGACTGAGAGACACCAGTCAGTGTACAGATATCTCCCTGATAGAGAGAGGGACTGAGAGACACCAGTCAGTGTACAGAAATCTACCTGAGAGAGACAGGGACTGAGAGACACCAGTCAGTGTACAGATATGTCCCTGAGAGAGAGGGGATTGAGAGACACCAGTCAGTGTACAGATATCTCCCTGAGAATGAGGGGACTGAGAGGCACCATTCAGTGTACATATATCTCCCCGAGATAGAGGGACTGAGAGACACCAGTCAGGGAACAGATATTTCCCTCAGAGAGAGAGGGACTGAGAGACACCAGTCAGTGTACAGATATCTCCCTGAGAGAGAGTGACTGAGAGACACCAGTCAGTGTACAGATATCTCCCTGAGAGAGAGGGACTGAGAGACACCAGTCAGTGTACAGATATCTCCCTGAGAGAGAGGGACTGATAGACACCAGTCAGTGTACAGATATCTCCCTGAGAGAGAGAGGGGACTGAGAGACACCAGTCAGTGTACAGATATCTCCCTGAGAGAGAAAGACTGAGAGACACCAGTCAGTGTACAGATATCTCCCTGAGAGAGAGAGGGGACTGAGACACCAGTCAGTGTACAGATATCTCCCTGAGAGAGAGAGGGACTGAGAGGCACCGGTCAGTGTACAGATATTTCCCTGAGAGAGAGGGACTGAGAGACACCAGTCAGTGTTCAGATATCTCCCTGAGAGAGAGAGGGGTCTGAGAGACACCAGTCGGTATACAGATATCTCCCTGAGAGATAGCGGACTGAGAGACACCAGTCAGTGTACATATATCTCCCTGAGAGAGAGGGGACTGAGAGACACCAGTCAGTGTACAGATATCTCCCTGAGAGAGAGGGACTGAGAGACACTAGTCAGTGTACAGATATCTCCCTGAGAGAGAGGGGACTGAGAGACACCAGTCAGTGTACAGATATCTCACTGAGAGAGAGGGATTGTGAGACACCAGTCAGTGTACATATATCTCCCTGAGAGAGAGGGGACTGAGAGACACCAGTCAGTGTACAGATATCTCCCTGAGAGAGAGGGACTGAGAGAAACCAGTCACTGTACAGATATCTCCCTGAGAGAGAGAGGAGACTGAGAGACACCAGTCAGTGTACAGATATCTCCCTGAGAGAGAGGGGCTTGAGAGACACCAGTAAGTGTACTGATATCTCCCTGATAGAGCGGGGACTGAGAGACACCATTCAGTGTACAGATATCTCCCTGAGAGAGAGGGACTGAGAGACCCCAGTCAGTGTACAGATATCTCCCTGAGAGAGATGGACTGAGAGACACCAGTCAGTGTACAGATATCTCCCTGAGAGAGCGGGGACTGAGAGACACCATTCAGTGTGCAGATATTTCCCTGAGAGAGAGGTACTGAGAGACACCAGTCAGTGTACAGATATCTCCCTGAGAGAGAGAGGAGATTGAGAGACACCAGTCAGTGTACAGACTCCTCCCTGAGAGAGAGGGGACTGAGAGACTCCCGTCAGTGTACAGATATCTCCCTGAGAGAGAGCGGACTGAGAGACACCATTCAGTGTACAGAAACCTCCCTGAGACAGAGATAGGGACTGAGAGACATCATTCAGTGTACAGATTTCTCCCAGAGAGAAAAGGACTGAGGGACACCAGTCAGTGTTCAGATATCTCCCTGTGAGAGAGGGGACAGAGAGACACCAGTCAGTGTACAGAAATATTCCTGAGCGAGAGAGGGACAGAGAGACAGCTGTCAGTGTACAGATATCTCCCTGAGAGAGAGGGGATTGAGAGACACCAGTCAGTGTACAGATATCTCCCTGAGAGAGAGGGGACTGGGAGAAACCAGTCAGTGTACAGATATCTCCCTGAGAGAAAGGGACTGAGATACACCAGTCTGTGTACAGATATCTCACTGAGAGACAGGGGACTGAGAGGCACCAGTCAGTGTGCAGATATCTCCCTGAGAGAGAGGGACTGAGAGGCACCAGTCAGTGTACATATATCTCCCTGAGATAGAGGGACTGAGGGACACCAGTCAGAGTACAAATATTTCCCTAAGAGAGAGAGGGAATGAGTGACAGCTGTCAGTGTACAGATGTCTCCCTGAGAGAGAGAGGGACTGAGAGACACCAGTCAGTGTACAGATATCTCCCTGAGAGAGAGGGACTGAGAGACACCAGTCAGTGTACAGACTTATCCCTGAGAGAGAGAGGGATTGAGAGACACCAGTCAGTGTAAAGATATCTCCCTGAGAGATAGGGGACTGAGAGACACCAGTCAGTGTACATATATCCCCTGAGAGAGAGGGGACGGAGAGGCACCAGTCACTGTACTGATATCTCGAAGAGAGAGCGGGAATGAGAGACACCAGTCAGTGTACAGATATCTCCCAGAGAGAGAGAACTGAGAGACACCAGTCAGTGTACAGATATCAAACTGAGAGAGAGAGAGGGACAGAGAGACACCCGTCAGTGTACAGATATCACCCTGAGAGAGAGAGAGGGACAGAGAGAGAACCGTCAGTGTACAGATATCTGCCTGAGGGAGAGAGGTACTGGGAGACACCAGTTAGTGTACAGATATCTCCCTGAGAGAGAGGGATGAGAGAGATCAGTTAGTGTACAGGTATGTCTCTGAGGGAGATAGGCTCTGAGAGACACCAGTCGTTATACAGATATCACCCAGAGAGAGGGGGGACTGAGAGACCACAGTCTGTGTACAGATATCACCCTGAGAGAGAGAGGGACTGAGAGACACCAGTCAGTGTACAGATATGTCCCTGAGAGAGAGAGGGACTGAGATAAACCAGTCAGTGTATAGATATTTCCCTGAGAGAGAGGGGACTGAGAGTCTCCAGTCAGTGTACAGATATCTCCCTGAGAGAGAGGGGGACTGAGAGAAACCAGTCAGTGTACAGATATCCCCCTGCGAGAGAGAGTGAATGAGAGACACCAGTCAGGGTAAAGATATCTCCCTGCGACAGAGTGGGACTCAGAGACACCTGTCAGTGCAGAGATATCTCCCTGAGAGAGAGAGGGACTGAGAGACACCAGTCAGTGCACAGATATCCCCCTGAGAGAGAGAGGGGACTGAGAGACACCAGTCAGTGTACAGATATCTCCCTGAGAGAGAGAGAGTGACTGAGAGACACCAGTCAGTGTCCAGATATCTCCCTGCGACAGAGTGGGACTCAGAGACACCAGTCAGTGTAGAGATATCTCCCTCAGAGAGAGGTGACTGAGAGACACCAGTCAGTTTACAGATATCTCCCTGAGAGAGAGGGACTGAGAGACACCAGTCAGTGTACAGATATCTCCCTGAGAGAGAGGGGACTGAGAGACACCAGTCAGTGTACAGATATCTCACTGAGAGAGAGGGATTGTGAAACACCAGTCAGTGTACATATATCTCCCTGAGAGAGAGGGGACTGAGAGACACCAGTCAGTGTACAGATATCTCCCTGAGAGAGAGGGACTGAGAGAAACCAGTCACTGTACAGATATCTCCCTGAGAGAGAGAGGGGACTGAGAGACACCAGTCAGTGTACAGATATCTCCCTGAGAGAGAGGGGATTGAGAGACACCAGTAAGTGTACTGATATCTCCCTGATAGAGCGGGGACTGAGAGACACCATTCAGTGTACAGATATCTCCCTGAGAGAGAGGGACTGAGAGACCCCAGTCAGTGTACAGATATCTCCCTGAGAGAGATGGACTGAGAGACAACAGTCAGTGTACAGATATCTCCCTGAGAGAGCGGGGACTGAGAGACACCATTCAGTGTGCAGATATTTCCCTGAGAGAGAGGGACTGAGAGACACCAGTCAGTGTACAGATATCTCCCTGAGAGAGAGAGGAGATTGAGAGACACCAGTCAGTATACAGACTCCTCCCTGAGAGAGTGGGGACTGAGAGACTCCCGTCAGTGTACAGATATCTCCCTGAGAGAGAGCGGACTGAGAGACACCATTCAGTGTACAGATATCTCCCTGAGACAGAGATAGGGACTGAGAGACATCATTCTGTGTACAGATTTCTCCCAGAGAGAAAAGGACTGAGAGACACCAGTCAGTGTTCAGATATCTCCCTGTGAGAGAGGGGACAGAGAGACTCCCGTCAGTGTACAGATATCTCCCTGAGAGAGAGCGGACTGAGAGACACCAGTCAGTTTACAGATATCTCCCTGAGAGAGAGGGACTGAGAGACACCAGTCAGTGTACAGACTTATCCCTGAGAGAGAGAGGGACTGAGAGACACCAGTCAGTGTAAAGATATCTCCCTGAGAGAGAGAGGGGTCTGAGAGACACCAGTCGGTATACAGATATCTCCCTGAGAGAGAGGACTGAGAGACACCAGTCAGTGTACAGATATCTCCTTGAGAGAGAGGGGACTGAGAGACTTCCGTCGGTGTACAGATATCTCCCTGAGAGAAAGGGACTGAGAGAAACCAGTCAGTGTACATATATCTCCTGAGAGAGACGGGACGGTGAGGCATCTGTCACTATACTGATATCTGGAAGAGAGAGAGGGAATGAGAGACACCAGTCAGTGTACAGATATCTCCCTGAGAGAGAGGGGACTGAGAGACTTCCATCGGTGTACAGATATCTCCCTGAGAGAAAGGGACTGAGAGAAACCATTCAGTGTACAGATATCTCCCTGAGAGAGACGGGACGGAGAGGCACCAGTCACTATACTGATATCTCCCTGAGAGAGAGGGAATGAGAGACACCAGTCAGTGTACAGATATCTCCCAGAGAGAGAGAACTGAGAGACACCAGTCAGTGTACAGATATCTCCCTGAGATGAGAGGGACTGAGAGACACCAGTCAGGGTACAGATATCACACCGAGAGAGAGAGAGGGACTGAGAGATACCCGTCAGTGTACAGATATCATCCTGAGAGAGAGACAGGTACTGAGAGACAACTGGTGGTATACAGATATCTGCCTGAAAGAGAGATGTACTGAGAGAAACCAGCCAGTGTACAGATATCTCCCAGAGAGAGAGGGGATTGAGAGACAACAGCTGGTGTACAGATATCTCCTTGAGAGAGAGGGACTGAGAGACACCAGTCGGTATACAGATATCACCCTGAGAGAGAGAGGGACTGAGAGACACCAGTCAGTGTACAGATATCTCCCTGAGAGAGAGGGACTGAGCGACACCTGTCAGTGTACAGATATCTCCCTGAGAGAGAGGGACTGAGAGACACCAGTCAGTGTACAGATATCTCCCTGAGAGAGAGAGGGACTGAGAGACACCAGTCAGTGTACAGATATCTCCCTGAGAGAGAGGTGACTGAGAGACTCCAGTCAGTTTACAGATAGCTCCCTGAGAGAGAGGGACTGAGAGACAACAGTCAGTGTACAGATATCTCCCTGAGAGACAGGGACTGAGAGACACCAGTCAGTGTACTGATATCTCCCTGAGAGAGAGGGACTGAGAGACACCAGTCAGTGTACAGATATATCCCTGAGAGTGCGGGGACGGAGAGACACCATTCAGTGCACAGATATCTCCCTGAGAGAGAGAGACTGAGAGACGCCAGTCATTGCACAGCTATCTCCCTGAGAGAGAGAGGGTATTGAGAGACACCAGTCAGTGTGCAGACACCTCCCTGAGAGAGAGGGGACTGAGAGACTCCCGTCAGTGTACAGATATCTCCCTTAGAGAGAGGGGACTGAGAGACACCAGTCAGTGTACAGATATCTCCCTGAGAGAGAGCGGAATGAGAGACACCATTCAGTGTACAGATATCTCCCTGAGACAGAGATAGGGACTGAGAGACACCAGTCAGTGTACAGATATCTCCCTGAGAGAGAGAGGGACTGAGAGACACCAGTCAGTGTACAGATATCTCCCTGAGAGAGAGAGGGAATGAGAGACACCAGTCAGTGTACAGAAATCTACCTGAGAGAGACAGGGACTGAGAGACACCAGTCAGTGTACAGATATGTCCCTGAGAGAGAGGGGATTGAGAGACACCAGTCAGTGTACAGATATTTCCCTGAGAAAGAGGGGACTGAGAGGCACCAGTGAGTGTACAGATATCTCCCTGAGAGAGAGGGGATTGAGAGACACCAGTAAGTGTACTGATATCTCCCTGATAGAGTGGGGACTGAGAGACACCATTCAGTGTACAGATATCTCCCTGAGAGAGAGGGACTGTGAGACCCCAGTCATTGTACAGATATCTCCCTGAGAGAGATGGACTGAGAGACACCAGTCAGTGTACAGATATCTCCCTGAGAGAGCGGGGACTGAGAGACACCATTCAGTGTGCAGATATTTCCCTGAGAGAGAGGGACTGAGAGACACCAGTCAGTGTACAGATATCTCCCTGAGAGAGAGGAGATTGAGAGACACCAGTCAGTGTACAGACTCCTCCCTGAGAGAGAGGGGACTGAGAGACTCCCGTCAGTGTTCAGATATCTCCCTGAGAGAGAGCGGACTGAGAGACACCATTCAGTGTACAGATATCTCCCTGAGACAGAGATAGGGACTGAGAGACATCATTCAGTGTACAGATTTCTCCCAGAGAGAAATGGACTGAGAGACACCAGTCAGTGTTCAGATATCTCCCTGTGAGAGAGGGGACAGAGAGACACCAGTCAGTGTACAGAAATCTTCCTGAGCGAGAGAGGGACAGAGAGACAGCTGTCAGTGTACAGATATGTCCCTGAGAGAGAGGGGATTGAGAGACACCAGTCAGTGAACAGATATCTCCCTGAGAGAGAGAGAGGGACTGAGAGACACCAGTCATTGTACAGATATATCCCTGAGAGAGAGGGGACTGGGAGAAACCAGTCAGTGTACAGATATCTCCCTGAGAGAAAGGGACTGAGATACACCAGTCAGTGTACAGATATCTCAATGAGAGACAGGGGACTGAGAGGCACCAGTCAGTGTACAGATATCTCCCTGAGAGAGAGGGACTGAGAGGCACCAGTCAGTGTACATATATCTCCCTGAGATAGAGGGACTGAGGGACACCAGTCAGAGTACAAATATTTCCCTAAGATAGAGAGGGAATGAGTGACAGCTGTCAGTGTACAGATATCTCCCTGAGAGAGAGAGGGACTGAGAGACACCATTCAGTGTAGAGATATCTCCCTGAGATAGAGATAGGGACTGAGAGACACCATTCAGTGTACAGATATCGCCCAGAGAGAAAAGGACTGAGAGACACCAGTCAGTGTACAGATATCTCCCTGAGAGAGAGAGGGGTCTGAGAGACACCTGTCGGTATGCAGATATCTCCCTGAGAGATAGGGGACTGAGAGACACCAGTCAGTGTACATATATCTCCCTGAGAGAGAGGGGACGGAGAGGCACCAGTCACTGTACTGATATCTCGAAGAGAGAGCGGGAATGAGAGACACCAGTCAGTGTACAGATATCTCCCAGAGAGAGAGAACTGAGAGACACCAGTCAGTGTACAGATATCAAACTGAGAGAGAGAGAGGAACAGAGAGACACCCGTCAGTGTACAGATATCACCCTGAGAGAGAGAGAGGGACAGAGAGACACCCGTCAGTGTACAGATATCTGCCTGAAAGAGAGAGAGGTACTGAGAGACACCAGCCAGTGTACAGATATCTCCCTGAGGGAGAGAGGTACTGGGAGACACCAGTTAGTGTACAGATATCTCCCTGAGAGAGAGGGATGAGAGAGATCAGTTAGTGTACAGGTATCTCTCTGAGGGAGATAGGCTCTGAGAGACACCAGTCGTTATACAGATATCACCCAGAGAGAGGGGGGACTGAGAGACCACAGTCTGTGTACATTTATCACCCTGAGAGAGAGAGGGACTGAGAGACACCAGTCAGTGTACAGATATGTCCCTGAGAGAGAGAGGGACTGAGATTCACCAGTCAGGGTATCGATATTTCCCTGAGAGAGAGGGGACTGAGAGACTCCAGTCAGTGTACAGATATCTCCCTGAGAGAGAGGGGGACTGAGAGAAACCAGTCAGTGTACAGATATCCCCCTGAGAGAGAGAGTGAATGAGAGACACCAGTCAGGGTAAAGATATCTCCCTGCGACAGAGTGGGACTCAGAGACACCTGTCAGTGCAGAGATATCTCCCTGAGAGAGAGAGGGACTGAGAGACACCAGTCAGTGTACAGATATCCCCCTGAGAGAGAGAGGGGACTGAGAGACACCAGTCAGTGTACAGATATCTCCCTGAGAGAGAGAGAGTGACTGAGAGACACCAGTCAGTTTCCAGATATCTCCCTGCGACAGAGTGGGACTCAGAGACACCAGTCAGTGTAGAGATATCTCCCTCAGAGAGAGGTGACTGAGAGACACCAGTCAGTTTACAGATATCTCCCTGAGAGAGAGGGACTGAGAGACACCAGTCAGTGTACAGATATCTCCCTGAGAGAGAGGGGACTGAGAGACACCAGTCAGTGTACAGATATCTCACTGAGAGAGAGGGATTGTGAAACACCAGTCAGTGTACATATATCTCACTGAGAGAGAGGGGACTGAGAGACACCAGTCAGTGTACAGATATCTCCCTGAGAGAGAGGGACTGAGAGAAACCAGTCACTTTACAGATATCTCCCTGAGAGAGAGAGGGGACTGAGAGACACCAGTCAGTGTACAGATATCTCCCTGAGAGAGAGGGGATTGAGAGACACCAGTAAGTGTACTGATATCTCTCTGATAGAGCGGGGACTGAGAGACACCATTCAGTGTACAGATATCTCCCTGAGAGAGAGGGACTGAGAGACCCCAGTCAGTGTACAGATATCTCCCTGAGAGAGATGGACTGAGAGACACCAGTCAGTGTACAGATATCTCCCTGAGAGAGAGGGACTGAGAGACACCAGTCAGTGTACACATATCTCCCTGAGAGAGCGGGGACTGAGAGACACCATTCAGTGTGCAGATATTTCCCTGAGAGAGAGGGACTGAGAGACACCAGTCAGTGTACAGATATCTCCCTGAGAGAGAGAGGAGATTGAGAGACACCAGTCAGTGTACAGACTCCTCCCTGAGAGAGAGGGGACTGAGAGACTCCCGTCAGTGTACAGGTATCTCCCTGAGAGAGAGCGGACTGAGAGACACCATTCAGTGTACAGATATCTCCCTGAGACAGAGATAGGGACTGAGAGACATCATTCAGTGTACAGATTTCTCCCAGAGAGAAATGGACTGAGAGACACCAGTCAGTGTTCAGATATCTCCCTGTGAGAGAGGGGACAGAGAGACACCAGTCAGTGTACAGAAATCTTCCTGAGCGAGAGAGGGACAGAGAGACAGCTGTCAGTGTACAGATATGTCCCTGAGAGAGAGGGGATTGAGAGACACCAGTCAGTGAACAGATATCTCCCTGAGAGAGAGAGAGGGACTGAGAGACACCAGTCAGTTTACAGATATGTCCCTGAGAGAGAGGGGACTGGGAGAAACCTGTCAGTGTACAGATATCTCCCTGAGAGAAAGGGACTGAGATACACCAGTCAGTGTACAGATATCTCACTGAGAGACAGGGGACTGAGAGGCACAAGTCAGTGTACATATATCTCCCTGAGATAGAGGGACTGAGGGACACCAGTCAGAGTACAAATATTTCCCAAAGAGAGAGAGGGAATGAGTGACAGCTGTCAGTGTACAGATATCTCCCTGAGAGAGAGAGGGACTGAGAGACACCAGTCAGTGTACAGATATCTCCCTGAGAGAGAGGGACTGAGAGACACCAGTCAGTGTACAGACTTATCCCTGAGAGAGAGAGGGACTGAGAGACACCAGTCAGTGTAAAGATATCTCCCTGAGAGAGAGAGGGGTCTGAGAGACACCAGTCGGTATACAGAAATCTCCCTGAGAGAGAGGACTGAGAGACATCAGTCAGTGTACAGATATCTCCTTGAGAGAGAGGGGACTGAGAGACTTCCGTCGGTGTACAGATATCTCCCTGAGAGAAAGGGACTGAGAGAAACCAGTCAGTGTACATATATCTCCTGAGAGAGACGGGACGGAGAGGCACCAGTCACTATACTGATAACTGGATGAGAGAGAGGGAATGAGAGACACCAGTCAGTGTACAGATATCTCCCTGAGAGAGAGGGGACTGAGAGACTTCCGTCGGTGTACAGATATCTCCCTGAGAGAAAGGGACTGAGAGAAACCAGTCAGTGTACATATATCTCCTGAGAGAGTCGGGACGGAGAGGCACCAGTCACTATACTGATATCTCCCTGAGAGAGAGGGAATGAGAGACACCAGTCAGTGTACAGATATCTCCCAGAGAGAGAGAACTGAGAGACACCAGTCAGTGTACAGATATCTCCCTGAGATGAGAGGGACTGAGAGACACCAGTCAGGGTACAGATATCACACTGAGAGAGAGAGAGGGACTGAGAGATACCCGTCAGTGTACAGATATCATCCTGAGAGAGAGACAGGTACTGAGAGACAACTGGTGGTATACAGATATCTGCCTGAAAGAGAGAGAGGTACTGAGAGAAACCAGCCAGTGTACAGATATCTCCCAGAGAGAGAGGGGATTGAGAGACAACAGCTGGTGTACAGATATCTCCCTGCGGGAGAGAGGTACTGGGAGACACCAGTTAGTGTACAGATATCTCCTTGAGAGAGAGGGACTGAGAGACACCAGTCGGTATACAGATATCACCCTGAGAGAGAGAGGGACTGAGAGACACCAGTCAGTGTACAGATATCTCCCTGAGAGAGAGAGGGGACTGAGAGACACCTGTCAGTGTACAGATATCTCCCTGAGAGAGAGGGACTGAGAGACACCAGTCAGTGTACAGATATCTCCCTGAGAGAGAGAGGGACTGAGAGACACCAGTCAGTGTACAGATATCTCCCTGAGAGAGAGGGACTGAGAGACACCAGTCAGTGTACAGATATCTCCCTGAGAGAGAGGGGACTCAGAGACACCTGTCAGTGTAGAGATATCTCCCTGAGAGAGAGGTGACTGAGAGACTCCAGTCAGTTTACAGATATCTCCCTGAGAGAGAGGGAAAGAGAGACACCAGTCACTGTACAGATATCTCTGTGAGAGAGAGGACTGAGAGACACTCGCCAGTGTACAGATATCTCCCTGAGAGAGAGGGGATTGAGAGACACCAGTCAGTGTACAGATATCTCGCTGAGAGAGCGGGGACTGAGAGACACCAGTCAGTGTACAGATAGCTCCCTGAGAGAGAGGGACTGAGAGACAACAGTCAGTGTACAGATATCTCCCTGAGAGACAGGGACTGAGAGACACCAGTCAGTGTACAGATATATCCCTGAGAGTGCGGGGACTGAGAGACACCATTCAGTGAACAGATATCTCCCTGAGAGAGAGGGACTGAGAAACGCCAGTCATTGCACAGCTATCTCCCTGAGAGAGAGAGGGGATTGAGAGACACCAGTCAGTGTGCAAACACCACCCTGAGATAGAGGGGACTGAGAGACTCCCGTCAGTGTACAGATATCTCCCTTAGAGAGAGGGGACTGAGAGACACCAGACAGTGTACAGATATCTCCCTGAGAGAGAGCGGACTGAGAGACAACATTCAGTGTACAGATATCACCCTGAGACAGAGATAGGGACTGAGAGACACCAGTCAGTGTACAGATATCTCTGTGAGAGAGAGAGGGACTGAGAGACACCAGTCAGTGTACAGATATGTCCCTGAGAGAGAGGGACTGAGAGGCACCAGTCAGTGTACATATATCTCCCCGAGATATAGGGACTCAGAGACACCAGTCAGGGAACAGATATTTCCCTTAGAGAGAGAGGGAATGAGTGACAGCTGTCAGTGTACAGATATATCCCTCAGAGAGAGAGGGACTGAGAGACACCTGTCTGTGTACAGATATCTCCCTGAGAGAGAGTGACTGAGAGACACCAGTCAGGGAACAGATATTTCCCTTAGAGAGAGAGGGAATGAGTGACAGCTGTCAGTGTACAGATATATCCCTCAGAGAGAAAGGGACTGAGAGACACCAGTCAGTGTACAGATATCTCCCTGAGGGAGAGTGACTGAGAGACACCAGTCAGTGTACAGATATCTCCCTGAGAGAGAGAGGGACTGATAGACACCAGTCAGTGTACAGATATCTCCCTGAGAGAGAGAGGAGATTGAGAGACACCAGTCAGTGTACAGACTCCTCCCTGAGAGAGAGGGGACTGAGAGACTCCCGTCAGTGTACAGGTATCTCCCTGAGAGAGAGCGGACTGAGAGACACCATTCAGTGTACAGATATCTCCCTGAGACAGAGATAGGGACTGAGAGACATCATTCAGTGTACAGATTTCTCCCAGAGAGAAATGGACTGAGAGACACCAGTCAGTGTTCAGATATCTCCCTGTGAGAGAGGGGACAGAGAGACACCAGTCAGTGTACAGAAATCTTCCTGAGCGAGAGAGGGACAGAGAGACAGCTGTCAGTGTACAGATATGTCCCTGAGAGAGAGGGGATTGAGAGACACCAGTCAGTGAACAGATATCTCCCTGAGAGAGAGAGAGGGACTGAGAGACACCAGTCAGTGTACAGATATGTCCCTGAGAGAGAGGGGACTGGGAGAAACCTGTCAGTGTACAGATATCTCCCTGAGAGAAAGGGACTGAGATACACCAGTCAGTGTACAGATATCTCACTGAGAGACAGGGGACTGAGAGGCACCAGTCAGTGTACAGATATCTCCCTGAGAGAGTGGGACTGAGAGGCACAAGTCAGTGTACATATATCTCCCTGAGATAGAGGGACTGAGGGACACCAGTCAGAGTACAAATATTTCCCAAAGAGAGAGAGGGAATGAGTGACAGCTGTCAGTGTACAGATATCTCCCTGAGAGAGAGAGGGACTGAGAGACACCAGTCAGTGTACAGATATCTCCCTGAGAGAGAGGGACTGAGAGACACCAGTCAGTGTACAGACTTATCCCTGAGAGAGAGAGGGACTGAGAGACACCAGTCAGTGTAAAGATATCTCCCTGAGAGAGAGAGGGGTCTGAGAGACACCAGTCGGTATACAGAAATCTCCCTGAGAGAGAGGACTGAGAGACATCAGTCAGTGTACAGATATCTCCTTGAGAGAGAGGGGACTGAGAGACTTCCGTCGGTGTACAGATATCTCCCTGAGAGAAAGGGACTGAGAGAAACCAGTCAGTGTACATATATCTCCTGAGAGAGACGGGACGGAGAGGCACCAGTCACTATACTGATAACTGGATGAGAGAGAGGGAATGAGAGACACCAGTCAGTGTACAGATATCTCCCTGAGAGAGAGGGGAATGAGAGACTTCCGTCGGTGTACAGATATCTCCCTGAGAGAAAGGGACTGAGAGAAACCAGTCAGTGTACATATATCTCCTGAGAGAGTCGGGACGGAGAGGCACCAGTCACTATACTGATATCTCCCTGAGAGAGAGGGAATGAGAGACACCAGTCAGTGTACAGATATCTCCCAGAGAGAGAGAACTGAGAGACACCAGTCAGTGTACAGATATCTCCCTGAGATGAGAGGGACTGAGAGACACCAGTCAGGGTACAGATATCACACTGAGAGAGAGAGAGGGACTGAGAGATACCCGTCAGTGTACAGATATCATCCTGAGAGAGAGACAGGTACTGAGAGACAACTGGTGGTATACAGATATCTGCCTGAAAGAGAGAGAGGTACTGAGAGAAACCAGCCAGTGTACAGATATCTCCCAGAGAGAGAGGGGATTGAGAGACAACAGCTGGTGTACAGATATCTCCCTGCGGGAGAGAGGTACTGGGAGACACCAGTTAGTGTACAGATATCTCCTTGAGAGAGAGGGACTGAGAGACACCAGTCGGTATACAGATATCACCCTGAGAGAGAGAGGGACTGAGAGACACCAGTCAGTGTACAGATATCTCCCTGAGAGAGAGAGGGGACTGAGAGACACCTGTCAGTGTACAGATATCTCCCTGAGAGAGAGGGACTGAGAGACACCAGTCAGTGTACAGATATCTCCCTGAGAGAGAGAGGGACTGAGAGACACCAGTCAGTGTACAGATATCTCCCTGAGAGAGAGGGACTGAGAGACACCAGTCAGTGTATAGATATCTCCCTGAGAGAGAGGGGACTCAGAGACACCTGTCAGTGTAGAGATATCTCCCTGAGAGAGAGGTGACTGAGAGACTCCAGTCAGTTTACAGATATCTCCCTGAGAGAGAGGGAAAGAGAGACACCAGTCACTGTACAGATATCTCTGTGAGAGAGAGGACTGAGAGACACTCGCCAGTGTACAGATATCTCCCTGAGAGAGAGGGGATTGAGAGACACCAGTCAGTGTACAGATATCTCGCTGAGAGAGCGGGGACTGAGAGACACCAGTCAGTGTACAGATAGCTCCCTGAGAGAGAGGGACTGAGAGACAACAGTCAGTGTACAGATATCTCCCTGAGAGACAGGGACTGAGAGACACCAGTCAGTGTACAGATATATCCCTGAGAGTGCGGGGACTGAGAGACACCATTCAGTGTACAGATATCTCCCTGAGAGAGAGGGACTGAGAGACGCCAGTCATTGCACAGCTATCTCCCTGAGAGAGAGAGGGGATTGAGAGACACCAGTCAGTGTGCAAACACCACCCTGAGATAGAGGGGACTGAGAGACTCCCGTCAGTGTACAGATATCTCCCTTAGAGAGAGGGGACTGAGAGACACCAGACAGTGTACAGATATCTCCCTGAGAGAGAGCGGACTGAGAGACAACATTCAGTGTACAGATATCACCCTGAGACAGAGATAGGGACTGAGAGACACCAGTCAGTGTACAGATATCTCCGTGAGAGAGAGAGGGACTGAGAGACACCAGTCAGTGTACAGATATGTCCCTGAGAGAGAGGGACTGAGAGGCACCAGTCAGTGTACATATATCTCCCCGAGATATATGGACTCAGAGACACCAGTCAGGGAACAGATATTTCCCTTAGAGAGAGAGGGAATGAGTGACAGCTGTCAGTGTACAGATATATCCCTCAGAGAGAGAGGGACTGAGAGACACCTGTCTGTGTACAGATATCTCCCTGAGAGAGAGTGACTGAGAGACACCAGTCAGGGAACAGATATTTCCCTTAGAGAGAGAGGGAATGAGTGACAGCTGTCAGTGTACAGATATATCCCTCAGAGAGAAAGGGACTGAGAGACACCAGTCAGTGTACAGATACCTCCCTGAGGGAGAGTGACTGAGAGACAACAGTCAGTGTACAGATATCTCCCTGAGAGAGAGGGACTGAGAGACACCAGTCAGTGTACAGATATCTCCCTGAGGGAGAGTGACTGAGAGACACCAGTCAGTGTACAGATATCTCCCTGAGAGAGAGAGGGACTGATAGACACCAGTCAGTGTACAGATATCTCCCTGAGAGAGAGGGAATGAGAGACACCAGTCAGTGTACAGATATCTCCCTGAGAGAGAGAGACTGAGAGACACCAGTCAGTGCACAGATATCTCCCTGAGAGAGAGAGGGTCTGAGAGACACCAGTCAGTTTACAGATATCTCCCTGAGAGAGAGGGACTGAGAGACACCAGTCAGTGTACAGACTTATCCCTGAGAGAGAGAGGGACTGAGAGACACCAGTCAGTGTAAAGATATCTCCCTGAGAGAGAGAGGGGTCTGAGAGACACCAGTCGGTATACAGATATCTCCCTGAGAGAGAGGACTGAGAGACACCAGTCAGTGTACAGATATCTCCTTGAGAGAGAGGGGACTGAGAGACTTCCGTCGGTGTACAGATATCTCCCTGAGAGAAAGGGACTGAGAGAAACCAGTCAGTGTACATATATCTCCTGAGAGAGACGGGACGGAGAGGCATCTGTCACTATACTGATATCTGGAAGAGAGAGAGGGAATGAGAGACACCAGTCAGTGTACAGATATCTCCCTGAGAGAGAGGGGACTGAGAGACTTCCATCGGTGTACAGATATCTCCCTGAGAGAAAGGGACTGAGAGAAACCAGTCAGTGTACAGATATCTCCCTGAGAGAGACGGGACGGAGAGGCACCAGTCACTATACTGATATCTCCCTGAGAGAGAGGGAATGAGAGACACCAGTCAGTGTACAGATATCTCCCAGAGAGAGAGAACTGAGAGACACCAGTCAGTGTACAGATATCTCCCTGAGATGAGAGGGACTGAGAGACACCAGTCAGGGTACAGATATCACACCGAGAGAGAGAGAGGGACTGAGAGATACCCGTCAGTGTACAGATATCATCCTGAGAGAGAGACAGGTACTGAGAGACAACTGGTGGTATACAGATATCTGCCTGAAAGAGAGATGTACTGAGAGAAACCAGCCAGTGTACAGATATCTCCCAGAGAGAGAGGGGATTGAGAGACAACAGCTGGTGTACAGATATCTCCTTGAGAGAGAGGGACTGAGAGACACCAGTCGGTATACAGATATCACCCTGAGAGAGAGAGGGACTGAGAGACACCAGTCAGTGTACAGATATCTCCCTGAGAGAGAGGGACTGAGCGACACCTGTCAGTTTACAGATATCTCCCTGAGAGAGAGGGACTGAGAGACACCAGTCAGTGTACAGATATCTCCCTGAGAGAGAGAGGGACTGAGAGACACCAGTCAGTGTACAGATATCTCCCTGAGAGAGAGGTGACTGAGAGACTCCAGTCAGTTTACAGATAGCTCCCTGAGAGAGAGGGACTGAGAGACAACAGTCAGTGTACAGATATCTCCCTGAGAGACAGGGACTGAGAGACACCAGTCAGTGTACAGATATCTCCCTGAGAGAGAGGGACTGAGAGACACCAGTCAGTGTACAGATATATCCCTGAGAGTGCGGGGACGGAGAGACACCATTCAGTGCACAGATATCTCCCTGAGAGAGAGGGACTGAGAGACGCCAGTCATTGCACAGCTATCTCCCTGAGAGAGAGAGGGTATTGAGAGACACCAGTCAGTGTGCAGACACCTCCCTGAGAGAGAGGGGACTGAGAGACTCCCGTCAGTGTACAGATATCTCCCTTAGAGAGAGGGGACTGAGAGACACCAGTCAGTGTACAGATATCTCCCTGAGAGAGAGCGGACTGAGAGACACCATTCAGTGTACAGATATCTCAATGAGAGACAGGGGACTGAGAGGCACCAGTCAGTGTACAGATATCTCCCTGAGAGAGAGGGACTGAGAGGCACCAGTCAGTGTACATATATCTCCCTGAGATAGAGGGACTGAGGGACACCAGTCAGAGTACAAATATTTCCCTAAGATAGAGAGGGAATGAGTGACAGCTGTCAGTGTACAGATATCTCCCTGAGAGAGAGAGGGACTGAGAGACACCATTCAGTGTAGAGATATCTCCCTGAGATAGAGATAGGGACTGAGAGACACCATTCAGTGTACAGATATCGCCCAGAGAGAAAAGGACTGAGAGACACCAGTCAGTGTACAGATATCTCCCTGAGAGAGAGAGGGGTCTGAGAGACACCAGTCGGTATGCAGATATCTCCCTGAGAGATAGGGGACTGAGAGACACCAGTCAGTGTACATATATCTCCCTGAGAGAGAGGGGACGGAGAGGCACCAGTCACTGTACTGATATCTCGAAGAGAGAGCGGGAATGAGAGACACCAGTCAGTGTACAGATATCTCCCTGAGAGAGAGGGGAATGAGAGACTTCCGTCGGTGTACAGATATCTCCCTGAGAGAAAGGGACTGAGAGAAACCAGTCAGTGTACATATATCTCCTGAGAGAGTCGGGACGGAGAGGCACCAGTCACTATACTGATATCTCCCTGAGAGAGAGGGAATGAGAGACACCAGTCAGTGTACAGATATCTCCCAGAGAGAGAGAACTGAGAGACACCAGTCAGTGTACAGATATCTCCCTGAGATGAGAGGGACTGAGAGACACCAGTCAGGGTACAGATATCACACTGAGAGAGAGAGAGGGACTGAGAGATACCCGTCAGTGTACAGATATCATCCTGAGAGAGAGACAGGTACTGAGAGACAACTGGTGGTATACAGATATCTGCCTGAAAGAGGGAGAGGTACTGAGAGAAACCAGCCAGTGTACAGATATCTCCCAGAGAGAGAGGGGATTGAGAGACAACAGCTGGTGTACAGATATCTCCCTGCGGGAGAGAGGTACTGGGAGACACCAGTTAGTGTACAGATATCTCCTTGAGAGAGAGGGACTGAGAGACACCAGTCGGTATACAGATATCACCCTGAGAGAGAGAGGGACTGAGAGACACCAGTCAGTGTACAGATATCTCCCTGAGAGAGAGAGGGGACTGAGAGACACCTGTCAGTGTACAGATATCTCCCTGAGAGAGAGGGACTGAGAGACACCAGTCAGTGTACAGATATCTCCCTGAGAGAGAGAGGGACTGAGAGACACCAGTCAGTGTACAGATATCTCCCTGAGAGAGAGGGACTGAGAGACACCAGTCAGTGTACAGATATCTCCCTGAGAGAGAGGGGACTCAGAGACACCAGTCAGTGTAGAGATATCTCCCTGAGAGAGAGGTGACTGAGAGACTCCAGTCAGTTTACAGATATCTCCCTGAGAGAGAGGGAAAGAGAGACACCAGTCACTGTACAGATATCTCTGTGAGAGAGAGGACTGAGAGACACTCGCCAGTGTACAGATATCTCCCTGAGAGAGAGGGGATTGAGAGACACCAGTCAGTGTACAGATATCTCGCTGAGAGAGCGGGGACTGAGAGACACCAGTCAGTGTACAGATAGCTCCCTGAGAGAGAGGGACTGAGAGACAACAGTCAGTGTACAGATATCTCCCTGAGAGACAGGGACTGAGAGACACCAGTCAGTGTACAGATATATCCCTGAGAGTGCGGGGACTGAGAGACACCATTCAGTGTACAGATATCTCCCTGAGAGAGAGGGACTGAGAG
This sequence comes from Isurus oxyrinchus, assembly GCA_026770705.1. Taxonomy (NCBI): domain Eukaryota; kingdom Metazoa; phylum Chordata; class Chondrichthyes; order Lamniformes; family Lamnidae; genus Isurus; species Isurus oxyrinchus. The sequence continues at coordinate 77,641 of JANJGN010001069.1, forward strand.
ACGCCAGTCATTGCACAGCTATCTCCCTGAGAGAGAGAGGGGATTGAGAGACACCAGTCAGTGTGCAAACACCACCCTGAGATAGAGGGGACTGAGAGACTCCCGTCAGTGTACAGATATCTCCCTTAGAGAGAGGGGACTGAGAGACACCAGACAGTGTACAGATATCTCCCTGAGAGAGAGCGGACTGAGAGACAACATTCAGTGTACAGATATCACCCTGAGACAGAGATAGGGACTGAGAGACACCAGTCAGTGTACAGATATCTCCGTGAGAGAGAGAGGGACTGAGAGACACCAGTCAGTGTACAGATATGTCCCTGAGAGAGAGGGACTGAGAGGCACCAGTCAGTGTACATATATCTCCCCGAGATATATGGACTCAGAGACACCAGTCAGGGAACAGATATTTCCCTTAGAGAGAGAGGGAATGAGTGACAGCTGTCAGTGTACAGATATATCCCTCAGAGAGAGAGGGACTGAGAGACACCTGTCTGTGTACAGATATCTCCCTGAGAGAGAGTGACTGAGAGACACCAGTCAGGGAACAGATATTTCCCTTAGAGAGAGAGGGAATGAGTGACAGCTGTCAGTGTACAGATATATCCCTCAGAGAGAAAGGGACTGAGAGACACCAGTCAGTGTACAGATACCTCCCTGAGGGAGAGTGACTGAGAGACAACAGTCAGTGTACAGATATCTCCCTGAGAGAGAGGGACTGAGAGACACCAGTCAGTGTACAGATATCTCCCTGAGGGAGAGTGACTGAGAGACACCAGTCAGTGTACAGATATCTCCCTGAGAGAGAGAGGGACTGATAGACACCAGTCAGTGTACAGATATCTCCCTGAGAGAGAGGGAATGAGAGACACCAGTCAGTGTACAGATATCTCCCTGAGAGAGAGAGACTGAGAGACACCAGTCAGTGCACAGATATCTCCCTGAGAGAGAGAGGGTCTGAGAGACACCAGTCAGTTTACAGATATCTCCCTGAGAGAGAGGGACTGAGAGACACCAGTCAGTGTACAGACTTATCCCTGAGAGAGAGAGGGACTGAGAGACACCAGTCAGTGTAAAGATATCTCCCTGAGAGAGAGAGGGGTCTGAGAGACACCAGTCGGTATACAGATATCTCCCTGAGAGAGAGGACTGAGAGACACCAGTCAGTGTACAGATATCTCCTTGAGAGAGAGGGGACTGAGAGACTTCCGTCGGTGTACAGATATCTCCCTGAGAGAAAGGGACTGAGAGAAACCAGTCAGTGTACATATATCTCCTGAGAGAGACGGGACGGAGAGGCATCTGTCACTATACTGATATCTGGAAGAGAGAGAGGGAATGAGAGACACCAGTCAGTGTACAGATATCTCCCTGAGAGAGAGGGGACTGAGAGACTTCCATCGGTGTACAGATATCTCCCTGAGAGAAAGGGACTGAGAGAAACCAGTCAGTGTACAGATATCTCCCTGAGAGAGACGGGACGGAGAGGCACCAGTCACTATACTGATATCTCCCTGAGAGAGAGGGAATGAGAGACACCAGTCAGTGTACAGATATCTCCCAGAGAGAGAGAACTGAGAGACACCAGTCAGTGTACAGATATCTCCCTGAGATGAGAGGGACTGAGAGACACCAGTCAGGGTACAGATATCACACCGAGAGAGAGAGAGGGACTGAGAGATACCCGTCAGTGTACAGATATCATCCTGAGAGAGAGACAGGTACTGAGAGACAACTGGTGGTATACAGATATCTGCCTGAAAGAGAGATGTACTGAGAGAAACCAGCCAGTGTACAGATATCTCCCAGAGAGAGAGGGGATTGAGAGACAACAGCTGGTGTACAGATATCTCCCTGAGAGAGAGGGACTGAGAGACACCAGTCAGTGTACAGATATCTCCCTGAGAGAGAGGGACTGAGAGACACCAGTCGGTATACAGATATCACCCTGAGAGAGAGAGGGACTGAGAGACACCAGTCAGTGTACAGATATCTCCCTGAGAGAGAGGGACTGAGCGACACCTGTCAGTTTACAGATATCTCCCTGAGAGAGAGGGACTGAGAGACACCAGTCAGTGTACAGATATCTCCCTGAGAGAGAGAGGGACTGAGAGACACCAGTCAGTGTACAGATATCTCCCTGAGAGAGAGGTGACTGAGAGACTCCAGTCAGTTTACAGATAGCTCCCTGAGAGAGAGGGACTGAGAGACAACAGTCAGTGTACAGATATCTCCCTGAGAGACAGGGACTGAGAGACACCAGTCAGTGTACAGATATCTCCCTGAGAGAGAGGGACTGAGAGACACCAGTCAGTGTACAGATATATCCCTGAGAGTGCGGGGACGGAGAGACACCATTCAGTGCACAGATATCTCCCTGAGAGAGAGGGACTGAGAGACGCCAGTCATTGCACAGCTATCTCCCTGAGAGAGAGAGGGTATTGAGAGACACCAGTCAGTGTGCAGACACCTCCCTGAGAGAGAGGGGACTGAGAGACTCCCGTCAGTGTACAGATATCTCCCTTAGAGAGAGGGGACTGAGAGACACCAGTCAGTGTACAGATATCTCCCTGAGAGAGAGCGGACTGAGAGACACCATTCAGTGTACAGATATCTCAATGAGAGACAGGGGACTGAGAGGCACCAGTCAGTGTACAGATATCTCCCTGAGAGAGAGGGACTGAGAGGCACCAGTCAGTGTACATATATCTCCCTGAGATAGAGGGACTGAGGGACACCAGTCAGAGTACAAATATTTCCCTAAGATAGAGAGGGAATGAGTGACAGCTGTCAGTGTACAGATATCTCCCTGAGAGAGAGAGGGACTGAGAGACACCATTCAGTGTAGAGATATCTCCCTGAGATAGAGATAGGGACTGAGAGACACCATTCAGTGTACAGATATCGCCCAGAGAGAAAAGGACTGAGAGACACCAGTCAGTGTACAGATATCTCCCTGAGAGAGAGAGGGGTCTGAGAGACACCAGTCGGTATGCAGATATCTCCCTGAGAGATAGGGGACTGAGAGACACCAGTCAGTGTACATATATCTCCCTGAGAGAGAGGGGACGGAGAGGCACCAGTCACTGTACTGATATCTCGAAGAGAGAGCGGGAATGAGAGACACCAGTCAGTGTACAGATATCTCCCAGAGAGAGAGAACTGAGAGACACCAGTCAGTGTACAGATATCAAACTGAGAGAGAGAGAGGAACAGAGAGACACCCGTCAGTGTACAGATATCACCCTGAGAGAGAGAGAGGGACAGAGAGACACCCGTCAGTGTACAGATATCTGCCTGAAAGAGAGAGAGGTACTGAGAGACACCAGCCAGTGTACAGATATCTCCCTGAGGGAGAGAGGTACTGGGAGACACCAGTTAGTGTACAGATATCTCCCTGAGAGAGAGGGATGAGAGAGATCAGTTAGTGTACAGGTATCTCTCTGAGGGAGATAGGCTCTGAGAGACACCAGTCGTTATACAGATATCACCCAGAGAGAGGGGGGACTGAGAGACACCTGTCAGTGTACAGATATCTCCCTGAGAGAGAGGGACTGAGAGACACCAGTCAGTGTACAGATATCTCCCTGAGAGAGAGAGGGACTGAGAGACACCAGTCAGTGTACAGATATCTCCCTGAGAGAGAGGGACTGAGAGACACCAGTCAGTGTACAGATATCTCCCTGAGAGAGAGGGGACTCAGAGACACCTGTCAGTGTAGAGATATCTCCCTGAGAGAGAGGTGACTGAGAGACTCCAGTCAGTTTACAGATATCTCCCTGAGAGAGAGGGAAAGAGAGACACCAGTCACTGTACAGATATCTCTGTGAGAGAGAGGACTGAGAGACACTCGCCAGTGTACAGATATCTCCCTGAGAGAGAGGGGATTGAGAGACACCAGTCAGTGTACAGATATCTCGCTGAGAGAGCGGGGACTGAGAGACACCAGTCAGTGTACAGATAGCTCCCTGAGAGAGAGGGACTGAGAGACAACAGTCAGTGTACAGATATCTCCCTGAGAGACAGGGACTGAGAGACACCAGTCAGTGTACAGATATATCCCTGAGAGTGCGGGGACTGAGAGACACCATTCAGTGTACAGATATCTCCCTGAGAGAGAGGGACTGAGAGACGCCAGTCATTGCACAGCTATCTCCCTGAGAGAGAGAGGGGATTGAGAGACACCAGTCAGTGTGCAAACACCACCCTGAGATAGAGGGGACTGAGAGACTCCCGTCAGTGTACAGATATCTCCCTTAGAGAGAGGGGACTGAGAGACACCAGACAGTGTACAGATATCTCCCTGAGAGAGAGCGGACTGAGAGACAACATTCAGTGTACAGATATCACCCTGAGACAGAGATAGGGACTGAGAGACACCAGTCAGTGTACAGATATCTCCGTGAGAGAGAGAGGGACTGAGAGACACCAGTCAGTGTACAGATATGTCCCTGAGAGAGAGGGACTGAGAGGCACCAGTCAGTGTACATATATCTCCCCGAGATATATGGACTCAGAGACACCAGTCAGGGAACAGATATTTCCCTTAGAGAGAGAGGGAATGAGTGACAGCTGTCAGTGTACAGATATATCCCTCAGAGAGAGAGGGACTGAGAGACACCTGTCTGTGTACAGATATCTCCCTGAGAGAGAGTGACTGAGAGACACCAGTCAGGGAACAGATATTTCCCTTAGAGAGAGAGCGAATGAGTGACAGCTGTCAGTGTACAGATATATCCCTCAGAGAGAAAGGGACTGAGAGACACCAGTCAGTGTACAGATACCTCCCTGAGGGAGAGTGACTGAGAGACAACAGTCAGTGTACAGATATCTCCCTGAGAGAGAGGGACTGAGAGACACCAGTCAGTGTACAGATATCTCCCTGAGGGAGAGTGACTGAGAGACACCAGTCAGTGTACAGATATCTCCCTGAGAGAGAGAGGGACTGATAGACACCAGTCAGTGTACAGATATCTCCCTGAGAGAGAGGGAATGAGAGACACCAGTCAGTGTACAGATATCTCCCTGAGAGAGAGAGACTGAGAGACACCAGTCAGTGCACAGATATCTCCCTGAGAGAGAGAGGGTCTGAGAGACACCAGTCAGTTTACAGATATCTCCCTGAGAGAGAGGGACTGAGAGACACCAGTCAGTGTACAGACTTATCCCTGAGAGAGAGAGGGACTGAGAGACACCAGTCAGTGTAAAGATATCTCCCTGAGAGAGAGAGGGGTCTGAGAGACACCAGTCGGTATACAGATATCTCCCTGAGAGAGAGGACTGAGAGACACCAGTCAGTGTACAGATATCTCCTTGAGAGAGAGGGGACTGAGAGACTTCCGTCGGTGTACAGATATCTCCCTGAGAGAAAGGGACTGAGAGAAACCAGTCAGTGTACATATATCTCCTGAGAGAGACGGGACGGAGAGGCATCTGTCACTATACTGATATCTGGAAGAGAGAGAGGGAATGAGAGACACCAGTCAGTGTACAGATATCTCCCTGAGAGAGAGGGGACTGAGAGACTTCCATCGGTGTACAGATATCTCCCTGAGAGAAAGGGACTGAGAGAAACCAGTCAGTGTACAGATATCTCCCTGAGAGAGACGGGACGGAGAGGCACCAGTCACTATACTGATATCTCCCTGAGAGAGAGGGAATGAGAGACACCAGTCAGTGTACAGATATCTCCCAGAGAGAGAGAACTGAGAGACACCAGTCAGTGTACAGATATCTCCCTGAGATGAGAGGGACTGAGAGACACCAGTCAGGGTACAGATATCACACCGAGAGAGAGAGAGGGACTGAGAGATACCCGTCAGTGTACAGATATCATCCTGAGAGAGAGACAGGTACTGAGAGACAACTGGTGGTATACAGATATCTGCCTGAAAGAGAGATGTACTGAGAGAAACCAGCCAGTGTACAGATATCTCCCAGAGAGAGAGGGGATTGAGAGACAACAGCTGGTGTACAGATATCTCCTTGAGAGAGAGGGACTGAGAGACACCAGTCGGTATACAGATATCACCCTGAGAGAGAGAGGGACTGAGAGACACCAGTCAGTGTACAGATATCTCCCTGAGAGAGAGGGACTGAGCGACACCTGTCAGTTTACAGATATCTCCCTGAGAGAGAGGGACTGAGAGACACCAGTCAGTGTACAGATATCTCCCTGAGAGAGAGAGGGACTGAGAGACACCAGTCAGTGTACAGATATCTCCCTGAGAGAGAGAGGTGACTGAGAGACTCCAGTCAGTTTACAGATAGCTCCCTGAGAGAGAGGGACTGAGAGACAACAGTCAGTGTACAGATATCTCCCTGAGAGACAGGGACTGAGAGACACCAGTCAGTGTACAGATATCTCCCTGAGAGAGAGGGACTGAGAGACACCAGTCAGTGTACAGATATATCCCTGAGAGTGCGGGGACGGAGAGACACCATTCAGTGCACAGATATCTCCCTGAGAGAGAGGGACTGAGAGACGCCAGTCATTGCACAGCTATCTCCCTGAGAGAGAGAGGGTATTGAGAGACACCAGTCAGTGTGCAGACACCTCCCTGAGAGAGAGGGGACTGAGAGACTCCCGTCAGTGTACAGATATCTCCCTTAGAGAGAGGGGACTGAGAGACACCAGTCAGTGTACAGATATCTCCCTGAGAGAGAGCGGACTGAGAGACACCATTCAGTGTACAGATATCTCAATGAGAGACAGGGGACTGAGAGGCACCAGTCAGTGTACAGATATCTCCCTGAGAGAGAGGGACTGAGAGGCACCAGTCAGTGTACATATATCTCCCTGAGATAGAGGGACTGAGGGACACCAGTCAGAGTACAAATATTTCCCTAAGATAGAGAGGGAATGAGTGACAGCTGTCAGTGTACAGATATCTCCCTGAGAGAGAGAGGGACTGAGAGACACCATTCAGTGTAGAGATATCTCCCTGAGATAGAGATAGGGACTGAGAGACACCATTCAGTGTACAGATATCGCCCAGAGAGAAAAGGACTGAGAGACACCAGTCAGTGTACAGATATCTCCCTGAGAGAGAGAGGGGTCTGAGAGACACCAGTCGGTATGCAGATATCTCCCTGAGAGATAGGGGACTGAGAGACACCAGTCAGTGTACATATATCTCCCTGAGAGAGAGGGGACGGAGAGGCACCAGTCACTGTACTGATATCTCGAAGAGAGAGCGGGAATGAGAGACACCAGTCAGTGTACAGATATCTCCCAGAGAGAGAGAACTGAGAGACACCAGTCAGTGTACAGATATCAAACTGAGAGAGAGAGAGGAACAGAGAGACACCCGTCAGTGTACAGATATCACCCTGAGAGAGAGAGAGGGACAGAGAGACACCCGTCAGTGTACAGATATCTGCCTGAAAGAGAGAGAGGTACTGAGAGACACCAGCCAGTGTACAGATATCTCCCTGAGGGAGAGAGGTACTGGGAGACACCAGTTAGTGTACAGATATCTCCCTGAGAGAGAGGGATGAGAGAGATCAGTTAGTGTACAGGTATCTCTCTGAGGGAGATAGGCTCTGAGAGACACCAGTCGTTATACAGATATCACCCAGAGAGAGGGGGGACTGAGAGACCACAGTCTGTGTACAGATATCACCCTGAGAGAGAGAGGGACTGAGAGACACCAGTCAGTGTACAGATATGTCCCTGAGAGAGAGAGGGACTGAGATTCACCAGTCAGGGTATCGATATTTCCCTGAGAGAGAGGGGACTGAGAGACTCCAGTCAGTGTACAGATATCTCCCTGAGAGAGAGGGGGACTGAGAGAAACCAGTCAGTGTACAGATATCCCCCTGAGAGAGAGAGTGAATGAGAGACACCAGTCAGGGTAAAGATATCTCCCTGCGACAGAGTGGGACTCAGAGACACCTGTCAGTGCAGAGATATCTCCCTGAGAGAGAGAGGGACTGAGAGACACCAGTCAGTGTACAGATATCCCCCTGAGAGAGAGAGGGGACTGAGAGACACCAGTCAGTGTACAGATATCTCCCTGAGAGAGAGAGAGTGACTGAGAGACACCAGTCAGTTTCCAGATATCTCCCTGCGACAGAGTGGGACTCAGAGACACCAGTCAGTGTAGAGATATCTCCCTCAGAGAGAGGTGACTGAGAGACACCAGTCAGTTTACAGATATCTCCCTGAGAGAGAGGGACTGAGAGACACCAGTCAGTGTACAGATATCTCCCTGAGAGAGAGGGGACTGAGAGACACCAGTCAGTGTACAGATATCTCACTGAGAGAGAGGGATTGTGAAACACCAGTCAGTGTACATATATCTCACTGAGAGAGAGGGGACTGAGAGACACCAGTCAGTGTACAGATATCTCCCTGAGAGAGAGGGACTGAGAGAAACCAGTCACTGTACAGATATCTCCCTGAGAGAGAGAGGGGACTGAGAGACACCAGTCAGTGTACAGATATCTCCCTGAGAGAGAGGGGATTGAGAGACACCAGTAAGTGTACTGATATCTCTCTGATAGAGCGGGGACTGAGAGACACCATTCAGTGTACAGATATCTCCCTGAGAGAGAGGGACTGAGAGACCCCAGTCAGTGTACAGATATCTCCCTGAGAGAGATGGACTGAGAGACACCAGTCAGTGTACACATATCTCCCTGAGAGAGCGGGGACTGAGAGACACCAGTCAGTGTACAGATATCTCCCTGAGAGAGAGAGGGAATGAGAGACACCAGTCAGTGTACAGAAATCTACCTGAGAGAGACAGGGACTGAGAGACACCAGTCAGTGTACAGATATGTCCCTGAGAGAGAGGGGATTGAGAGACACCAGTCAGTGTACAGATATTTCCCTGAGAAAGAGGGGACTGAGAGGCACCAGTGAGTGTACAGATATCTCCCTGAGAGAGAGGGGATTGAGAGACACCAGTAAGTGTACTGATATCTCCCTGATAGAGTGGGGACTGAGAGACACCATTCAGTGTACAGATATCTCCCTGAGAGAGAGGGACTGTGAGACCCCAGTCATTGTACAGATATCTCCCTGAGAGAGATGGACTGAGAGACACCAGTCAGTGTACAGATATCTCCCTGAGAGAGCGGGGACTGAGAGACACCATTCAGTGTGCAGATATTTCCCTGAGAGAGAGGGACTGAGAGACACCAGTCAGTGTACAGATATCTCCCTGAGAGAGAGGAGATTGAGAGACACCAGTCAGTGTACAGACTCCTCCCTGAGAGAGAGGGGACTGAGAGACTCCCGTCAGTGTACAGATATCTCCCTGAGAGAGAGCGGACTGAGAGACACCAGTCAGTGAACAGATATCTCCCTGAGAGAGAGAGAGGGACTGAGAGACACCAGTCATTGTACAGATATGTCCCTGAGAGAGAGGGGACTGGGAGAAACCTGTCAGTGTACAGATATCTCCCTGAGAGAAAGGGACTGAGATACACCAGTCAGTGTACAGATATCTCAATGAGAGACAGGGGACTGAGAGGCACCAGTCAGTGTACAGATATCTCCCTGAGAGAGAGGGACTGAGAGGCACCAGTCAGTGTACATATATCTCCCTGAGATAGAGGGACTGAGGGACACCAGTCAGAGTACAAATATTTCCCTAAGATAGAGAGGGAATGAGTGACAGCTGTCAGTGTACAGATATCTCCCTGAGAGAGAGAGGGACTGAGAGACACCATTCAGTGTAGAGATATCTCCCTGAGATAGAGATAGGGACTGAGAGACACCATTCAGTGTACAGATATCGCCCAGAGAGAAAAGGACTGAGAGACACCAGTCAGTGTACAGATATCTCCCTGAGAGAGAGAGGGGTCTGAGAGACACCAGTCGGTATGCAGATATCTCCCTGAGAGATAGGGGACTGAGAGACACCAGTCAGTGTACATATATCTCCCTGAGAGAGAGGGGACGGAGAGGCACCAGTCACTGTACTGATATCTCGAAGAGAGAGCGGGAATGAGAGACACCAGTCAGTGTACAGATATCTCCCAGAGAGAGAGAACTGAGAGACACCAGTCAGTGTACAGATATCAAACTGAGAGAGAGAGAGGAACAGAGAGACACCCGTCAGTGTACAGATATCACCCTGAGAGAGAGAGAGGGACAGAGAGACACCCGTCAGTGTACAGATATCTGCCTGAAAGAGAGAGAGGTACTGAGAGACACCAGCCAGTGTACAGATATCTCCCTGAGGGAGAGAGGTACTGGGAGACACCAGTTAGTGTACAGATATCTCCCTGAGAGAGAGGGATGAGAGAGATCAGTTAGTGTACAGGTATCTCTCTGAGGGAGATAGGCTCTGAAAGACACCAGTCGTTATACAGATATCACCCAGAGAGAGGGGGGACTGAGAGACCACAGTCTGTGTACAGATATCACCCTGAGAGAGAGAGGGACTGAGAGACACCAGTCAGTGTACAGATATGTCCCTGAGAGAGAGAGGGACTGAGATTGACCAGTCAGGGTATCGATATTTCCCTGAGAGAGAGGGGACTGAGAGACTCCAGTCAGTGTACAGATATCTCCCTGAGAGAGAGGGGGACTGAGAGAAACCAGTCAGTGTACAGATATCCCCCTGAGAGAGAGAGTGAATGAGAGACACCAGTCAGGGTAAAGATATCTCCCTGCGACAGAGTGGGACTCAGAGACACCTGTCAGTGCAGAGATATCTCCCTGAGAGAGAGAGGGACTGAGAGACACCAGTCAGTGTACAGATATCCACCTGAGAGAGAGAGGGGACTGAGAGACACCAGTCAGTGTACAGATATCTCCCTGAGAGAGAGAGAGTGACTGAGAGACACCAGTCAGTTTCCAGATATCTCCCTGCGACAGAGTGGGACTCAGAGACACCAGTCAGTGTAGAGATATCTCCCTCAGAGAGAGGTGACTGAGAGACACCAGTCAGTTTACAGATATCTCCCTGAGAGAGAGGGACTGAGAGACACCAGTCAGTGTACAGATATCTCCCTGAGAGAGAGGGGACTGAGAGACACCAGTCAGTGTACAGATATCTCACTGAGAGAGAGGGATTGTGAAACACCAGTCAGTGTACATATATCTCACTGAGAGAGAGGGGACTGAGAGACACCAGTCAGTGTACAGATATCTCCCTGAGAGAGAGGGACTGAGAGAAACCAGTCACTGTACAGATATCTCCCTGAGAGAGAGAGGGGACTGAGAGACACCAGTCAGTGTACAGATATCTCCCTGAGAGAGAGGGGATTGAGAGACACCAGTAAGTGTACTGATATCTCTCTGATAGAGCGGGGACTGAGAGACACCATTCAGTGTACAGATATCTCCCTGAGAGAGAGGGACTGAGAGACCCCAGTCAGTGTACAGATATCTCCCTGAGAGAGATGGACTGAGAGACACCAGTCAGTGTACACATATCTCCCTGAGAGAGCGGGGACTGAGAGACACCATTCAGTGTGCAGATATTTCCCTGAGAGAGAGGGACTGAGAGACACCAGTCAGTGTACAGATATCTCCCTGAGAGAGAGAGGAGATTGAGAGACACCAGTCAGTGTACAGACTCCTCCCTGAGAGAGAGGGGACTGAGAGACTCCCGTCAGTGTACAGGTATCTCCCTGAGAGAGAGCGGACTGAGAGACACCATTCAGTGTACAGATATCTCCCTGAGACAGAGATAGGGACTGAGAGACATCATTCAGTGTACAGATTTCTCCCAGAGAGAAATGGACTGAGAGACACCAGTCAGTGTTCAGATATCTCCCTGTGAGAGAGGGGACAGAGAGACACCAGTCAGTGTACAGAAATCTTCCTGAGCGAGAGAGGGACAGAGAGACAGCTGTCAGTGTACAGATATGTCCCTGAGAGAGAGGGGATTGAGAGACACCAGTCAGTGAACAGATATCTCCCTGAGAGAGAGAGAGGGACTGAGAGACACCAGTCAGTGTACAGATATGTCCCTGAGAGAGAGGGGACTGGGAGAAACCTGTCAGTGTACAGATATCTCCCTGAGAGAAAGGGACTGAGATACACCAGTCAGTGTACAGATATCTCACTGAGAGACAGGGGACTGAGAGGCACCAGTCAGTGTACAGATATCTCCCTGAGAGAGTGGGACTGAGAGGCACAAGTCAGTGTACATATATCTCCCTGAGATAGAGGGACTGAGGGACACCAGTCAGAGTACAAATATTTCCCAAAGAGAGAGAGGGAATGAGTGACAGCTGTCAGTGTACAGATATCTCCCTGAGAGAGAGAGGGACTGAGAGACACCAGTCAGTGTACAGATATCTCCCTGAGAGAGAGGGACTGAGAGACACCAGTCAGTGTACAGACTTATCCCTGAGAGAGAGAGGGACTGAGAGACACCAGTCAGTGTAAAGATATCTCCCTGAGAGAGAGAGGGGTCTGAGAGACACCAGTCGGTATACAGAAATCTCCCTGAGAGAGAGGACTGAGAGACATCAGTCAGTGTACAGATATCTCCTTGAGAGAGAGGGGACTGAGAGACTTCCGTCGGTGTACAGATATCTCCCTGAGAGAAAGGGACTGTGAGAAACCAGTCAGTGTACATATATCTCCTGAGAGAGACGGGACGGAGAGGCACCAGTCACTATACTGATAACTGGATGAGAGAGAGGGAATGAGAGACACCAGTCAGTGTACAGATATCTCCCTGAGAGAGAGGGGACTGAGAGACTTCCGTCGGTGTACAGATATCTCCCTGAGAGAAAGGGACTGAGAGAAACCAGTCAGTGTACATATATCTCCTGAGAGAGTCGGGACGGAGAGGCACCAGTCACTATACTGATATCTCCCTGAGAGAGAGGGAATGAGAGACACCAGTCAGTGTACAGATATCTCCCAGAGAGAGAGAACTGAGAGACACCAGTCAGTGTACAGATATCTCCCTGAGATGAGAGGGACTGAGAGACACCAGTCAGGGTACAGATATCACACTGAGAGAGAGAGAGGGACTGAGAGATACCCGTCAGTGTACAGATATCATCCTGAGAGAGAGACAGGTACTGAGAGACAACTGGTGGTATACAGATATCTGCCTGAAAGAGAGAGAGGTACTGAGAGAAACCAGCCAGTGTACAGATATCTCCCAGAGAGAGAGGGGATTGAGAGACAACAGCTGGTGTACAGATATCTCCCTGCGGGAGAGAGGTACTGGGAGACACCAGTTAGTGTACAGATATCTCCTTGAGAGAGAGGGACTGAGAGACACCAGTCGGTATACAGATATCACCCTGAGAGAGAGAGGGACTGAGAGACACCAGTCAGTGTACAGATATCTCCCTGAGAGAGAGAGGGGACTGAGAGACACCTGTCAGTGTACAGATATCTCCCTGAGAGAGAGGGACTGAGAGACACCAGTCAGTGTACAGATATCTCCCTGAGAGAGAGAGGGACTGAGAGACACCAGTCAGTGTACAGATATCTCCCTGAGAGAGAGGGACTGAGAGACACCAGTCAGTGTACAGATATCTCCCTGAGAGAGAGGGGACTCAGAGACACCTGTCAGTGTAGAGATATCTCCCTGAGAGAGAGGTGACTGAGAGACTCCAGTCAGTTTACAGATATCTCCCTGAGAGAGAGGGAAAGAGAGACACCAGTCACTGTACAGATATCTCTGTGAGAGAGAGGACTGAGAGACACTCGCCAGTGTACAGATATCTCCCTGAGAGAGAGGGGATTGAGAGACACCAGTCAGTGTACAGATATCTCGCTGAGAGAGCGGGGACTGAGAGACACCAGTCAGTGTACAGATAGCTCCCTGAGAGAGAGGGACTGAGAGACAACAGTCAGTGTACAGATATCTCCCTGAGAGACAGGGACTGAGAGACACCAGTCAGTGTACAGATATATCCCTGAGAGTGCGGGGACTGAGAGACACCATTCAGTGTACAGATATCTCCCTGAGAGAGAGGGACTGAGAGACGCCAGTCATTGCACAGCTATCTCCCTGAGAGAGAGAGGGGATTGAGAGACACCAGTCAGTGTGCAAACACCACCCTGAGATAGAGGGGACTGAGAGACTCCCGTCAGTGTACAGATATCTCCCTTAGAGAGAGGGGACTGAGAGACACCAGACAGTGTACAGATATCTCCCTGAGAGAGAGCGGACTGAGAGACAACATTCAGTGTACAGATATCACCCTGAGACAGAGATAGGGACTGAGAGACACCAGTCAGTGTACAGATATCTCCGTGAGAGAGAGAGGGACTGAGAGACACCAGTCAGTGTACAGATATGTCCCTGAGAGAGAGGGACTGAGAGGCACCAGTCAGTGTACATATATCTCCCCGAGATATAGGGACTCAGAGACACCAGTCAGGGAACAGATATTTCCCTTAGAGAGAGAGGGAATGAGTGACAGCTGTCAGTGTACAGATATATCCCTCAGAGAGAGAGGGACTGAGAGACACCTGTCTGTGTACAGATATCTCCCTGAGAGAGAGTGACTGAGAGACACCAGTCAGGGAACAGATATTTCCCTTAGAGAGAGAGGGAATGAGTGACAGCTGTCAGTGTACAGATATATCCCTCAGAGAGAAAGGGACTGAGAGACACCAGTCAGTGTACAGATACCTCCCTGAGGGAGAGTGACTGAGAGACAACAGTCAGTGTACAGATATCTCCCTGAGAGAGAGAGGGACTGATAGACACCAGTCAGTGTACAGATATCTCCCTGAGAGAGAGGGAATGAGAGACACCAGTCAGTGTACAGATATCTCCCTGAGAGAGAGAGACTGAGAGACACCAGTCAGTGTACAGATATCTCCCTGAGAGAGAGAGGGGACTGAGACACCAGTCAGTGTACAGATATCTCCCTGAGAGATAGAGGGACTGAGAGACACCAGTCAGTGTACAGATATCTCCCTGTGAGAGAGAGGGTTCTGAGAGACACCAGTCGGAATACAGATATCTCCCTGAGAGATAGGGGAATGAGAGACTCCAGTCAGTGTACATATATCTCCCTGAGAGAGAGGGGACTGAGAGACACCAGTCAGTGTACAGATATCTCCCTGAGAGAGAGGGACTGAGAGACACCAGTCAGTGTACAGATATCTCCCTGAGAGAGAGGGGATTGAGAGACACCAGTAAGTGTACTGATATCTCCCTGATAGAACGGGGACTGAGAGACACCATTCAGTGTACAGATATCTCCCTGAGAGAGATGGACTGAGAGACACCAGTCAGTGTACAGATATCTCCCTGAGAGAGCGGGGACTGAGAGACACCATTCAGTGTGCAGATATTTCCCTGAGAGAGAGGGACTGAGAGACACCAGTCAGTGTACAGATATCTCCCTGAGAGAGAGAGGAGATTGAGAGACACCAGTCAGTGTACAGATATCTCCCTGAGAGAGAGGGACTGAGAGACCCCAGTCAGTGTACAGATATCTCCCTGAGAGAGATGGACTGAGAGACACCAGTCAGTGTACAGATATCTCCCTGAGAGAGCGGGGACTGAGAGACACCATTCAGTGTGCAGATATTTCCCTGAGAGAGAGGGACTGAGAGACACCAGTCAGTGTACAGATATCTCCCTGAGAGAGAGAGGAGATTGAGAGACACCAGTCAGTGTACAGATATCTCCCTGAGAGAGAGGGACTGAGAGACACCAGTCAGTGTACAGATATCTCCCTGAGAGAGAGCGGACTGAGAGACACCATTCAGTGTACAGATATCTCCCTGAGACAGAGATAGGGACTGAGAGACATCATTCAGTGTACAGATTTCTCCCAGAGAGAAAAGGACTAAGAGACACCAGTCAGTGTACAGATATCTCCCTGTGAGAGAGGGGACAGAGAGACACCAGTCAGTGTACAGAAATCTTCCTGAGCGAGAGAGGGACAGAGAGACTGCTGTCAGTGTACAGATATGTCCCTGAGAGAGAGGGGATTGAGAGACACCAGTCAGTGAACAGATATCTCCCTGAGAGAGAGAGATGGACTGAGAGACACCAGTCAGTGTACAGATATGTCCCTGAGAGAGAGGGGACTGGGAGAAACCAGTCAGTGTACAGATATCTCCCTGAGAGAAAGGGACTGAGATACACCAGTCAGTGTACAGATATCTCACTGAGAGACAGGGGACTGAGAGTCACCAGTCAGTGTACAGATATCTCCCTGAGAGAGAGGGACTGAGAGGCACCAGTCAGTGTACATATATCTCCCTGAGATAGAGGGACTGAGGGACACCAGTCAGAGTACAAATATTTCCCTAAGATAGAGAGGGAATGAGTGACAGCTGTCAGTGTACAGATATCTCCCTGAGAGAGAGAGGGACTGAGAGGCACCAGTCAGTGTACAGATATCTCCCTGAGAGAGAGGACTGAGAGACACCAGTCAGTGTACAGATATCTCCCTGAGAGAGAGGGGACTGAGAGACTTCCGTCGGTGTACAGATATCTCCCTGAGAGAGAGGGGACTGAGAGACACCAGTCAGTGTACAGATATCTCCCTGAGAGAAAGGGACTAAGTGAAACCAGTCAGTGTTCAGATATCTCCCTGAGAGAGAGGGGACTGAGAGACTTCCGTCGGTATACAGATATCTCCCTGAGAGAAAGGGACTGAGAGAAACCAGTCAGTGTACATATATCTCCTGAGAGAGACGGGACGGAGAGGCACCAGTCACTATACTGATATCTGGATGAGAGAGAGGGAATGAGAGACACCAGTCAGTGTACAGATATCTCCCTGAGAGAGAGGGGACTGAGAGACTTCCGTCGGTATACAGATATCTCCCTGAGAGAAAGGGACTGAGAGAAACCAGTCAGTCTACATATATCTCCTGAGAGAGACGGGACGGAGAGGCACCAGTCACTATACTGATATCTCCCTGAGAGAGAGGGAAAGAGAGACACCAGTCAGTGTACAGATATCTCCCTGAGAGAGAGGGGACTGAGAGACTTCCGTCGGTATACAGATATCTCCCAGAGAGAGAGAACTGAGAGACACCAGTCAGTGTACAGATATCATCCTGAGATGAGAGGGACTGAGAGACACCAGTCCGCGTACAGATATCACACTGAGAGAGAGAGAGGGACTGAGAGATACCCGTCAGTGTACAGATATCATCCTGAGAGAGAGACAGGTACTGAGAGACAACTGGTGGTATACAGATATCTGCCTGAAAGAGAGATGTACTGAGAGAAACCAGCCAGTGTACAGATATCTCCCAGAGAGAGAGGGGATTGAGAGACAACAGCTGGTGTACAGATATCTCCTTGAGAGAGAGGGACTGAGAGACACCAGTCGGTATACAGATATCACCCTGAGAGAGAGAGGGACTGAGAGACACCAGTCAGTGTACAGATATCTTCCTGAGAGAGAGGGACTGAGAGACACCTGTCAGTGTACAGATATCTCCCTGAGAGAGAGGGACTGAGAGACACCAGTCAGTGTACAGATATCTCCCTGAGCGAGAGAGGGACTGAGAGACACCAGTCAGTGTACAGATATCTCCCTGAGAGAGAGGGACTGAGAGACACCAGTCAGTGCACAGATATCTCCCTGAGAGAGAGGGCACTCAGAGACACCTGTCAGTGTAGAGATATCTCCCTGAGAGAGAGGGACTGAGAGACACCAGTCACTGTACAGATATCTCCGTGAGAGAGAGGACTGAGAGACACTAGCCAGTGTACAGATATCTCCCTGAGAGAGAGGGGATTGAGAGACACCAGTCAGTGTACAGATATCTCGCTGAGAGAGCGGGGACTGAGAGACACCAGTCAGTGTACAGATAGCTCCCTGAGAGAGAGGGACTGAGAGACAACAGTCAGTGTACAGATATCTCCCTGAGAGACAGGGACTGAGAGACACCAGTCAGTGTACAGATATCTCCCTGAGAGAGAGGGACTGAGAGACACCAGTCAGTGTACAGATATATGCCTGAGAATGCGGGGACTGAGAGACACCATTCAGTGTACAGATATCTCCCTGAGAGCGAGGGACTGAGAGACGCCAGTCATTGCACAGCTATCTCCCTGAGAGAGAGAGGGGATTGAGAGACACCAGTCAGTGTGCAGACACCTCCCTGAGAGAGAGGGGACTGAGAGACTCCCGTCAGTGTACAGATATCTCCCTTAGAGAGAGGGGACTGAGAGACACCAGTCAGTGTACAGATATCTCCCTGAGAGAGAGCGGACTGAGAGACACCATTCAGTGTACAGATATCTCCCTGAGACAGAGATAGGGACTGAGAGACACCAGTCAGTGTACAGATATCTCCCTGAGAGAGAGAGGGACTGAGAGACAGCAGTCAGTGTACAGATATCTCATTGAGAGAGAGTGACTGAGAGACACCAGTCAGTGTACAGATATCTCCCTGAGAGAGAGAGGGACTGATAGACACCAGTCAGTGTATAGATATCTCCCTGAGAGAGAGGGACTGAGAGACACCAGTCAGTGTACAGATATCTCCCTGAGAGAGAGAGGGGACTGAGACACCAGTCAGTGTACAGATATCTCCCTGAGAGAGAGAGGGAGTGAGAGACACCAGTCTGTGTACAGATATCTCCCTGAGAGCGAGAGGGGTCTGAGAGACACCAGTCGGTATACAGATATCTCGCTGGGAGATAGGGGACTGAGAGACACCAGTCAGTGTACATATATCTCCCTGAGAGAGAGGGGACTGAGAGACACCAGTCAGTGTACAGATATCTCCCTGAGAGAGAGGGACTGAGAGACACCAGTCAGTGTACAGATATCTCCCTGAGAGAGAGGGGACTGAGAGACACCAGTCAGTGTACAGATATCTCACTGAGAGAGAGGGATTGTGAGACACCAGTCAGTGTACATATATCTCCCTGAGAGAGAGGGGACTGAGAGACACCAGTCAGTGTACAGATATCTCCCTGAGAGAGAGGGACTGAGAGAAACCAGTCACTGTACAGATATCTCCCTGAGAGAGAGAGGGGACTGAGAGACACCAGTCAGTGTACAGATATCTCCCTGAGAGAGAGGGGATTGAAAGACACCAGTAAGTGTACTGATATCTCCCTGATAGAGCGGGGACTGAGAGACACCTATTCAGTGTACAGATATCTCCCTGAGAGAGAGGGACTGAGAGACCCCAGTCAGTGTACAGATATCTCCCTGAGAGAGATGGACTGAGAGACACCAGTCAGTGTACAGATATCTCCCTGTGAGAGCGGGGACTGAGAGGCACCTTTCAGTGTGCAGATATTTCCCTGAGAGAGAGGGACTGAGAGACACCAGTCAGTGTACAGATATCTCCCTGAGAGAGAGAGGAGATTGAGAGACACCAGTCAGTGTACAGACTCCTCCCTGAGAGAGAGGGGACTGAGAGACTACCGTCAGTGTACAGATATCTCCCTGAGAGAGAGCGGACTGAGAGTCACCATTCAGTGTACAGATATCTCCCTGAGACAGAGATAGGGACTGAGAGACATCATTCAGTGTACAGATTTCTCCCAGAGAGAAAAGGACTGAGAGACACCAGTCAGTGTTCAGATATCTCTCTGTGAGAGAGGGGACAGAGAGACACCCGTCAGTGTACAGAAATCTTCCTGAGCGAGAGAGGGACAGAGAGACAGCTGTCAGTGTACAGATATGTCCCTGAGAGAGTGGGGATTGAGAGACACCAGTCAGTGTACAGATATCTCCCTGAGAGAGAGAGGGACTGAGAGACACCAGTCAGTGTACAGATATCTCCCTGAGAGAGAGAGAGGGACTGAGAGACACCAGTCAGTGTACAGATATGTCCCTGAGAGAGTGGGGACTGGGAGAAACCAGTCAGTGTACAGATATCTACCTGAGAGAAAGGGACTGAGATACACCAGTCAGTGTACAGATATCTCACTGAGAGACAGGGGACTGAGAGGCACCAGTCAGTGTACAGATATCTCCCTGAGAGAGAGGGACTGAGAGGCACCAGTCAGTGTACATATATCTCCATGAGATAGAGGGACTGAGGGACACCAGTCAGAGTACAAATATTTCGCTAAGAGAGAGAGGGAATGAGTGACAGCTGTCAGTGTACAGATATCTCCCTGAGAGAGAGAGGGACTGAGAGGCACCAGTCAGTGTACAGATATCTCCCTGAGAGAGAGGGACTGAGAGACACCAGTCAGTGTACAGACTTATCCCTGAGAGAGAGAGGGGTCTGAGAGACACCAGTCGATATACAGATATCACCCTGAGAGATAGGGGACTGAGAGACACCAGTCAGTGTACATATATCTCCCTGAGAGAGAGGGGACGGAGAGGCACCAGTCACTGTACTGATATCTCGAAGAGAGAGCGGGAATGAGAGACACCAGTCAGTGTACAGATATCTCCCAGAGAGAGAGAACTGAGAGACACCCGTCAGTGTACAGATATCACCCTGAGAGAGAGAGAGGGACAGAGAGACACCCGTCAGTGTACAGATATCTGCCTGAAAGAGAGAGAGGTACTGAGAGACACCAGCCAGTGTACAGATATCTCCCTGCGGGAAAGAGGTACTGGGAGACACCAGTTAGTGTACAGATATCTCCCTGAGAGAGAGGGATGAGAGAGATCAGTTAGTGTACAGGTAACTCTCTGAGGGAGATAGGCTCTGAGAGACAACAGTCGTTATACAGATATCACCCAGAGAGAGGGGGGACTGAGAGACCACAGTCAGTGTACAGATATCACCCTGAGAGAGAGAGGAGATTGAGAGACACCAGTCAGTGTACAGACTCCTCCCTGAGAGAGAGGGGACTGAGAGACTCCCGTCAGTGTACAGATATCTCCCTGAGAGAGAGCGGACTGAGAGACACCATTCAGTGTACAGATATCTCCCTGAGACAGAGATAGGGACTGAGAGACATCATTCAGTATACAGATTTCTCCCAGAGAGAAAAGGACTGAGAGACACCAGTCAGTGTTCAGATATCTCCCTGTGAGAGAGGGGACAGAGAGACACCAGTCAGTGTACAGAAATCTTCCTGAGCGAGAGAGGGACAGAGAGACAGCTGTCAGTGTACAGATATGTCCCTGAGAGAGAGGGGATTGAGAGACACCAGTCAGTGAACAGATATCTCCCTGAGAGAGAGAGAGGGACTGAGAGACACCAGTCAGTGTACAGATATGTCCCTGAGAGAGAGGGGACTGGGAGAAACCTGTCAGTGTACAGATATCTCCCTGAGAGAAAGGGACTGAGATACACCAGTCAGTGTATAGATATCTCACTGAGAGACAGGGGACTGAGAGGCACCAGTCAGTGTACAGATATCTCCCTGAGAGAGAGGGACTGAGAGGCACCAGTCAGTGTACATATATCTCCCTGACATAGAGGGACTGAGGGACACCATTCAGAGTACAAATATTTCCCTAAGAGAGAGAGGGATTGAGTGACAGCTGTCAGTGTACAGATATCTCCCTGAGAGAGAGTGGGACTGAGAGACACCAGTCAGTGTACAGATATCTCCCTGAGAGAGAGGGACTGAGAGACACCAGTCAGTGTACAGACTTATCCCTGAGAAAGAGAGGGACTGAGAGACACCAGTCAGTGTAAAGATATCTCCCTGAGAGAGAGAGGGGTCTGAGAGACACCAGTCGATATACAGATATCTCCCTGAGAGATAGGGGACTGAGAGATACCAGTCAGTGTACATATATCTCCCTGAGAGAGAGGGGACGGAGAGGCACCAGTCACTGTACTGATATCTCGAAGAGAGAGCGGGAATGAGAGACACCAGTCAGTGTACATATATCTCCCAGAGAGAGAGAACTGAGAGACACCAGTCAGTGTACAGATATCTCCCTGAGAGAGAGAACTGAGAGACACCAGTCAGTGTACAGATATCAAACTGAGAGAGAGAGAGGAACAGAGAGACACCCGTCAGTGTACAGATATCACCCTGAGAGAGAGAGAGGGACAGAGAGACACCCGTCAGTGTACAGATATCTGCCTGAAAGAGAGAGAGGTACTGAGAGACACCAGCCAGTGTACAGATATCTCCCTGAGGGAGAGAGGTACTGGGAGACACCAGTTAGTGTACAGATATCTCCCTGAGAGAGAGGGATGAGAGAGATCAGTTAGTGTACAGGTATCTCTCTGAGGGAGATAGGCTCTGAGAGACACCAGTCGTTATACAGATATCACCAAGAGAGAGGGGGGACTGAGAGACCACAGTCAGTGTACAGATATCACCCTGAGAGAGATGGGACTGAGAGACACCAGTCAGTGTACAGATATGTCCCTGAGAGAGAGAGGGACTGAGATTGACCAGTCAGTGTATAGATATTTCCCTGAGAGAGAGGGGACTGAGAGACTCCAGTCAGTGTACAGATATCTCCCTGAGAGAGAGGGGGACTGAGAGAAACCAGTCAGTGTACAGATATCCCCCTGAGAGAGAGAGTGAATGAGAGACACCAGTCAGGGTAAAGATATCTCCCTGCGACAGAGTGGGACTCAGAGACACCTGTCAGTGCAGAGATATCTCCCTGAGAGAGAGAGGGACTGAGAGACACCAGTCAGTGTACAGATATCCCCCTGAGAGAGAGAGGGGACTGAGAGACACCAGTCAGTGTACAGATATCTCCCTGAGAGAGAGAGAGTGACTGAGAGACACCAGTCAGTGTCCAGATATCTCCCTGCGACAGAGTGGGACTCAGAGACACCAATCAGTGTAGAGATATCTCCCTCAGAGAGAGGTGACTGAGAGACACCAGTCAGTTTACAGATATCTCCCTGAGAGAGAGGGACTGAGAGACACCAGTCAGTGTACAGATATCTCCCTGAGAGAGAGGGGACTGAGAGACACCAGTCAGTGTACAGATATCTCCCTGAGAGAGAGAGAACTGAGAGACTCCCGTCATTGTACAGATATCTCCCTGAGAGAGAGGGGACTGAGAGACACCAGTCAGTGTACAGATATCTCCCTGAGAGAGAGGGGATTGAGAGACACCATTAAGTGTACTGATATCTCCCTGACAGAGCGGGGACTGAGAGACACCTATTCAGTGTACAGATATCTCCCTGAGAGAGAGGGACTGAGAGACCCCAGTCAGTGTACAGATATCTCCCTGAGAGAGATGGACTGAGAGACACCAGTCAGTGAACAGATATCTCCCTGAGAGAGCGGGGACGAAGAGACACCATTCAGTGTGCAGATATTTCCATGAGAGAGAGAGGCGATTGAGAGACACCGGTCAGTGTACAGACTCCTCCCTGAGAGAGAGGGTTCTGAGAGACTACCGTCAGTGTACAGATATCTCCCTGAGAGAGAGCGGACTGAGAGACACCATTCAGTGTACAGATATCTCCCTGAGACAGAGATAGGGACTGAGAGACATCATTCAGTGTACAGATTTCTCCCAGAGAGAAAAGGACTGAGAGACACCCGTCAGTGTTCAGATATCTCCCTGTGAGAGAGGGGACAGAGAGACACCAGTCAGTGTACAGAAATCTTCCTGAGCGAGAGAGGGACAGAGAGACAGCTGTCAGTGTACAGATATGTCCCTGAGAGAGAGGGGATTGAGAGACACCAGTCAGTGTACAGATATCTCCCTGAGAGAGAGAGGGACTGAGAGACACCAGTCAGTGTACAGATATCTCCCTGAGAGAGAGAGAGGGACTGTGAGACACCAGTCAGTGTACAGATATGTCACTGAGAGAGTGGGGACTGGGAGAAATCAGTCAGTGTACAGATATCTACCTGAGAGAAAGGGACTGAGATACACCAGTCAGTGTACAGATATCTCACTGAGAGACAGGGGACTGAGAGGCACCAGTCAGTGTACAGATAACTCCCTGAGAGAGAGGGGCTGAGAGGCAGCAGTCAGTGTACTTATATCTCCCTGAGATAGAGGGTCTGAGGGACACCAGTCAGAGTACAAATATTTCCCTAAGAGAGAGAGGGAATGAGTGACAGCTGTCAGTGTACAGATATCTCCCTGAGAGAGAGAGGGACTGAGAGACACCAGTCAGTGTACAGATATCTCCCTGAGAGAGAGGGACTGAGAGACACCAGTCAGTGTACAGACTTATCCCCGAGAGAGAGAGGGGTCTGAGAGACACCAGTCGGTATACAGATATCTCCCTGAGAGATAGGGGACTGAGAGACAGCAGTCAGTTTACATATATCTCCCTGAGAGAGAGGGGACGGAGAGGCACCAGTCACTGTACTGATATCTCGAAGAGAGAGCGGGAATGAGAGACACCAGTCAGTGTACAGATATCTCCCAGAGAGAGAGAACTGAGAGACACCAGTCAGTGTACAGATATCTCCCAGAGAGAGAGAGACTGAGAGACACCAGTCAGTGTACAGATATCTCCCTGAGAGAGAGGGACTGAGAGACACCAGTCAGTGTACAGATATCTCCCTGAGAGAGAGAGGGACTGAGAGACACCAGTCAGTGTACAGATATCAAACTGAGAGAGAGAGAGGGACAGAGAGACACCCGTCAGTGTACAGATATCACCCTGAGAGAGAGAGAGGGTCAGAGAGACACCCGTCAGTGTACAGATATCTGCCTGAAAGAGAGAGAGGTACTGAGAGGCACCAGTCAGTGTACAGATATCTCCCTGAGAGAGTGGGACTGAGAGGCACCAGTCAGTGTACATATATCTCCCTGAGATAGAGGGATTGAGGGACACCAGTCAGAGTACAAATATTTCCCTAAGAGAGAGAGGGAATGAGTGACAGCTGTCAGTGTACAGATATCTCCCTGAGAGAGAGAGGGACTGAGAGACACCAGTCAGTGTACAGATATCTCCCTGAGAGAGAGGGGACTGAGAGACACCAGTCAGTGTACAGACTTATCCCTGAGAGAGAGAGGGGTCTGAGAGACACCAGTCGGTATACAGATATCTCCCTGAGAGATAGGGGACTGAGCGACACCAGTCAGTGTACATATATCTCCCTGAGAGAGAGGGGACGGAGAGGCACCAGTCACTGTACTGATATCTCGAAGAGAGAGCGGGAATGAGAGACACCAGTCAGTGTACAGATATCTCCCAGAGAGAGAGAACTGAGAGACACCAGTCAGTGTACAGATATCTCCCTGAGAGAGAGAACTGAGAGACACCAGTCAGTGTACAGATATCAAACTGAGAGAGAGAGAGGGACAGAGAGACACCCGTCAGTGTACAGATATCACCCTGAGAGAGAGAGAGGGACAGAGAGACACCCGTCAGTGTACAGATATCTGCCTGAAAGAGAGAGAGGTACTGAGAGACACCAGCCAGTGTACAGATATCTCCCTGAGGGAGAGAGGTACTGGGAGACACCAGTTAGTGTACAGATATCTCCCTGAGAGAGAGGGATGAGAGAGATCAGTTAGTGTACAGGTATCTCTCTGAGGGAGATAGGCTCTGTGAGACACCAGTCGTTATACAGATATCACCCAGAGAGAGGGGGGACTGAGAGACCACAGTCAGTGTACAGATATCACCCTGAGAGAGATGGGACTGAGAGACACCAGTCAGTGTACAGACTCCTCCCTGAGAGATAGGGGACTGAGAGACTCCCGTCAGTGTACAGATATCTCCCTGAGAGAGAGCGGACTTAGAGACACCTTTCAGTGTACAGATATCTCCCTGAGACAGAGATAGGGACTGAGAGACATCATTCAGTGTACAGATTTCTCCCAGAGAGAAAAGGACTGAGAGACACCAGTCAGTGTTCAGATATCTCCCTGTGAGAGAGGGGACAGAGAGACACCAGTCAGTGTACAGAAATCTTCCTGAGCGAGAGAGGGACAGAGAGACAGCTGTCAGTGTACAGATATGTCCCTGAGAGAGAGGGGATTGAGAGACACCAGTCAGTGAACAGATATCTCCCTGAGAGAGAGAGAGGGACTGAGAGACACCAGTCAGTGTACAGATATGTCCCTGAGAGAGAGGGGACTGGGAGAAACCAGTCAGTGTACAGACATCTCCCTGAGAGAGAGGGACTGAGATACACCAGTCACTGTACAGATATCTCACTGAGAGACAGGGGACTGAGAGGCACCAGTCAGTGTACAGATATCTCCCTGAGAGAGAGGGACTGAGAGACACCAGTCAGTGTACAGACTTATCCCTGAGAGAGAGAGGGACTGAGAGACACCAGTCAGTGTAAAGATATCTCCCTGAGAGAGAGAGGGGTCTGAGAGACACCAGTCGGTATACAGATATCTCCCTGAGAGATAGGGGACTGAGAGACACCAGTCAGTGTACATATATCTCCCTGAGAGAGAAGGGACGGAGAGGCACCAGTCACTGTACTGATATCTCGAAGAGAGAGCAGGAATGAGAAACACCAGTCAGTGTACATATATCTACCAGAGAGAGACAACTGAGAGACACCAGTCAGCGTACAGATATCTCCCTGAGAGAGAGAACTGAGAGACACCAGTCAGTGTACTGATATCAAACTGAGAGAGAGAGAGGGACAGAGAGACACCCGTCAGTTTACAGATATCACCCTGAGAGAGAGAGAGGGACAGAGAGACACCCGTCAGTGTACAGATATCTGCCTGAAAGAGAGAGAGGTACTGAGAGACACCAGCCAGTGTACAGATATCTCCCTGAGGGAGAGA
The DNA here is from genome assembly GCA_026770705.1 of Isurus oxyrinchus. Taxonomy (NCBI): domain Eukaryota; kingdom Metazoa; phylum Chordata; class Chondrichthyes; order Lamniformes; family Lamnidae; genus Isurus; species Isurus oxyrinchus. The sequence goes on from JANJGN010001069.1 coordinate 104,146, forward strand.
GGTACTGGGAGACACCAGTTAGTGTACAGATATCTCCCTGAGAGAGAGGGATGAGAGAGATCAGTTAGTGTACAGGTATCTCTCTGAGGGAGATAGGCTCTGAGAGACACCAGTCGTTATACAGATATCACCCAGAGAGAGGGGGGACTGAGAGACCACAGTCAGTGTACAGATATCACCCTGTGCGAGATGGGACTGAGAGACACCAGTCAGTGTACAGATATGTCCCTGAGAGAGAGAGGGACTGAGATTGACCAGTCAGTGTATAGATATTTCCCTGAGAGAGAGGGGACTGAGAGACTCCAGTCAGTGTACAGATATCTCCCTGAGAGAGAGGGGGACTGAGAGAAAACAGTCAGTGTACAGATATCCCCCTGAGAGAGAGAGTGAATGAGAGACACCAGTCAGGGTAAAGATATCTCCCTGCGACAGAGTGGGACTCAGAGACACCTGTCAGTGCAGAGATATCTCCCTGAGAGAGAGAGGGACTGAGAGACACCAGTCAGTGTACAGATATCCCCCTGAGAGAGAGAGGGGACTGAGAGACACCAGTCAGTGTACAGATATCTCCCTGAGAGAGAGAGAGTGACTGAGAGACACCAGTCAGTGTCCAGATATCTCCCTGCGACAGAGTGGGACTCAGAGACACCAATCAGTGTAGAGATATCTCCCTCAGAGAGAGGTGACTGAGAGACACCAGTCAGTTTACAGATATCTCCCTGAGAGAGAGGGACTGAGAGACACCAGTCAGTGTACAGATATCTCCCTGACAGAGAGGGGACTGAGAGACACCAGTCAGTGTACAGATATCTCCCTGAGAGAGAGAGAACTGAGAAACACCCGTCATTGTACAGATATCTCCCTGAGAGAGAGGGGACTGAGAGACACCATTCAGTGTACAGATATCTCCCTGAGACAGAGATAGGGACTGAGAGACACCATTCAGTGTACAGATATCTCCCAGAGAGAGAGGGGACTGAGAGACACCAGTCAGTGTACAGATATCTCACTGAGAGGGAGGGATTGTGAGACACCAGTCAGTGTACATATATCTCCCTGAGAGAGAGGGGACTGAGAGACACCAGTCAGTGTACAGATATCTCCCTGAGAGAGAGGGACTGAGAGAAACCAGTCACTGTACAGATATCTCCCTGAGAGAGAGAGGGGACTGAGAGACACCAGTCAGTGTACAGATATCTCCCTGAGAGAGAGGGGATTGAGAGACACCAGTAAGTGTACTGATATCTCCCTGACAGAGCGGGGACTGAGAGACACCTATTCAGTGTACAGATATCTCCCTGAGAGAGAGGGACTGAGAGACCCCTGTCAGTGTACAGATATCTCCCTGAGAGAGATGGACTGAGAGACACCAGTCAGTGTACATATATCTCCCTGAGAGAGCGGGGACTGAGAGACACCATTCAGTGTGCAGATATTTCCCTGAGAGAGAGGGACTGAGAGACACCAGTCAGTGTACAGATATCTCCCTGAGAGAGAGAGGAGATTGAGAGACACCAGTCAGTGTACAGACTCATCCCTGAGAGAGAGGGGACTGAGAGACTAGCGTCAGTGTACAGATATCTCCCTGAGAGAGAGCGGACTGAGAGACACCATTCAGTGTACAGATATCTCCCTGAGACAGAGATAGGGACTGAGAGACATCGTTCAGTGTACAGATTTCTCCCAGAGAGAAAAGGACTGAGAGACACCAGTCAGTGTTCAGATATCTCCCTGTGAGAGAGGGGACAGAGAGGCACCAGTCAGTGTACAGAAATCTTCCTGAGCGAGAGAGGGACAGAGAGACAGCTGTCAGTGTACAGATATGTCCCTGAGAGAGAGGGGATTGAGAGACACCAGTCAGTGTACAGATATCTCCCTGAGAGAGAGAGGGACTGAGAGACACCAGTCAGTGTACAGATATCTCCCTGAGAGAGAGAGAGGGACTGAGAGACACCAGTCAGTGTACAGATATGTCCCTGAGAGAGTGGGGACTGGGAGAAACCAGTCAGTGTACAGATATCTACCTGAGAGAAAGGGACTGAGATACACGAGTCAGTGTACAGATATCTCCCTGAGAGAGAGGGACTGAGAGGCACCAGTCAGTGTACATATATCTCCCTGAGATAGAGGGACTGAGGGACACCAGTCAGAGTACAAGTATTTCCCTAAGAGAGAGAGGGAATGAGTGACAGCTGTCAGTGTACAGATATCTCCCTGAGAGAGAGAGGGACTGAGAGACACCAGTCAGTGTACAGATATCTCCCTGAGAGAGAGGGACCTAGAGACACCAGTCAGTGTACAGACTTATCCCTGAGAGAGAGAGGGGTCTGAGAGACACCAGTCGGTATACAGATATCTCCCTGAGAGATAGGGGACTGAGAGACACCAGTCAGTGTACATATATCTCCCTGAGAGAGAGGGGACGGAGAGGCACCAGTCACTGTTCTGATATCTCGAAGAGAGAGCAGGAATGAGAGACACCAGTCAGTGTACAGATATCTCCCAGAGAGAGAGAACTGAGAGACACCAGTCAGTGTACAGATATCTCCCTGAGAGAGAGAACTGAGAGACACCAGTCAGTGTACAGATATCAAACTGAGAGAGAGAGAGGGACAGAGAGACACCCGTCAGTGTACAGATATCACCCTGAGAGAGAGAGAGGGACAGAGAGACACCCGTCAGTGTACAGATATCTGCCTGAAAGAGAGAGAGGTACTGAGAGACACCAGCCAGTGTACAGATATCTCCCTGAGGGAGAGAGGTACTGGGAGACACCAGTTAGTGTACAGATATCTCCCTGAGAGAGAGGGATGAGAGAGATCAGTTAGTGTACAGGTATCTCTCTGAGGGAGATAGGCTCTGAGAGACACCAGTCGTTATACAGATATCACCCAGAGAGAGGGGGGACTGAGAGACCACAGTCAGTGTACAGATATCACCCTGAGAGAGATGGGACTGAGAGACACCAGTCAGTGTACAGATATGTCCCTGAGAGAGAGAGGGACTGAGATTCACCAGTCAGTGTATAGATATTTCCCTGAGAGAGAGGGGACTGAGAGACACCAGTCAGTGTACAGATATCCCCCTGAGAGAGAGAGGGGACTGAGAGACACCATTCAGTGTACAGATATCTCCCTGAGAGAGAGAGAGTGACTGAGAGACACCAGTCAGTGTACAGATATCTCCCTGAGAGAGAGGGGACTGAGAGACACCAGTCAGTGTACAGATATCTCCCTGCGACAGAGTGGGACTCAGAGACACCAGTCAGTGTAGAGATATCTCCCTCAGAGAGAGGTGACGGAGAGACACCAGTCAGTTTACAGATATCTCCCTGAGAGAGAGGGACTGAGAGACACCAGTCAGTGTACAGATATCTCCCTGAGAGAGAGGGGACTGAGAGACACCAGTCAGTGTACAGATATCTCCCTGAGAGAGAGAGAACTGAGAGGCTCCCGTCATTGTACAGATATCTCCCTGAGAGAGAGGGGACTGAGAGACACCAGTCAGTGTACAGATATCTCCCTGAGAGAGAGAGAGTGAGTGAGAGACACCAGTCAGTGTCCAGATATCTCCCTGCGACAGAGTGGGACTCAGAGACACCAATCAGTGTAGAGATATCTCCCTCAGAGAGAGGTGACTGAGAGACACCAGTCAGTTTACAGATATCTCCCTGAGAGAGAGGGACTGAGAGACACCAGTCAGTGTACAGATATCTCCCTGAGAGAGAGGGGACTGAGAGACACCAGTCAGTGTACAGATATCTCCCTGAGAGAGAGAGAACTGAGAAACTCCCGTCATTGTACAGATATCTCCCTGAGAGAGAGGGGACTGAGAGACACCATTCAGTGTAGAGATATCTCCCTGAGACAGAGATAGGGACTGAGAGACACCATTCAGTGTACAGATATCTCCCAGAGAGAGAGGGGACTGAGAGACACCAGTCAGTGTACAGATATCTCACTGAGAGAGAGGGATTGTGAGACACCAGTCAGTGTACATATATCTCCCTGAGAGAGAGGGGACTGAGAGACACCAGTCAGTGTACAGATATCTCCCTGAGAGAGAGGGACTGAGAGAAACCAGTCACTGTACAGATATCTCCCTGAGAGAGAGAGGGGACTGAGAGACACCAGTCAGTGTACAGATATCTCCCTGAGAGAGAGGGGATTGAGAGACACCAGTAAGTGTACTGATATCTCCCTGACAGAGCGGGGACTGAGAGACACCTATTCAGTGTACAGATATCTCCCTGAGAGAGAGGGACTGAGAGACCCCAGTCAGTGTACAGATATCTCCCTGAGAGAGATGGACTGAGAGACACCAGTCAGTGTACAGATATCTCCCTGAGAGAGCGGGGACTGAGAGACACCATTCAGTGTGCAGATATTTCCCTGAGAGAGAGGGACTGAGAGACACCAGTCAGTGTACAGACTCCTCCCTGAGAGAGAGGGGACTGAGAGACTCCCGTCAGTGTACAGATATCTCCCTGAGAGAGAGCGGACTGAGAGACACCATTCAGTGTACAGATATCTCCCTGAGACAGAGATAGGGACTGAGAGACATCGTTCAGTGTACAGATTTCTCCCAGAGAGAAAAGGACTGAGAGACACCAGTCAGTGTTCAGATATCTCCCTGTGAGAGAGGGGACAGAGAGGCACCAGTCAGTGTACAGAAATCTTCCTGAGCGAGAGAGGGACAGAGAGACAGCTGTCAGTGTACAGATATGTCCCTGAGAGAGAGGGGATTGAGAGACACCAGTCAGTGTACAGATATCTCCCTGAGAGAGAGAGGGACTGAGAGACACCAGTCAGTGTACAGATATCTCCCTGAGAGAGAGAGAGGGACTGAGAGACACCAGTCAGTGTACAGATATGTCCCTGAGAGAGTGGGGACTTGGGAGAAACCAGTCAGTGTACAGATATCTACCTGAGAGAAAGGGACTGAGATACACGAGTCAGTGTACAGATATCTCACTGAGAGACAGGGGACTGAGAGGCACCAGTCAGTGTACAGATATCTCCCTGAGATAGGGGCTGAGAGGCAGCAGTCATTGTACATATATCTCCCTGAGAGTTAAGTGACCGAGAGACACCAGTCAGTGTACAGATATCTCCCTGCGAGAGAGAGAGACTGAGAGGTACCAGTCAGTGTACAGATATCTCCCTGAGAGAGAGAGGGACTTAGAGACACCAGTCAGTTTACAGATATGTCCCTTAGAGAGAGGGAACTGAGAGACACCAGTCAGTGTACAGATATCTCCCTGAGAGAGAGGGGACTGAGAAACACCAGTCAGTGTACAGATATCTCCCTGAGAGAGAGAGGGACTGAGAGACACCAGTCAGTGTACAGATATCTCCCTGAGAGAGAGGGACTGAGAGACACCATTCAGTGTACAGATATCTCCCTGAGACAGAGATAGGGACTGAGAGACATCGTTCAGTGTACAGATTTCTCCCAGAGAGAAAAGGACTGAGAGACACCAGTCAGTGTTCAGATATCTCCCTGTGAGAGAGGGGACAGAGAGGCACCAGTCAGTGTACAGAAATCTTCCTGAGCGAGAGAGGGACAGAGAGACAGCTGTCAGTGTACAGATATGTCCCTGAGAGAGAGGGGATTGAGAGACACCAGTCAGTGTACAGATATCTCCCTGAGAGAGAGAGGGACTGAGAGACACCAGTCAGTGTACAGATATCTCCCTGAGAGAGAGAGAGGGACTGAGAGACACCAGTCAGTGTACAGATATGTCCCTGAGAGAGTGGGGACTGGGAGAAACCAGTCAGTGTACAGATATCTATCTGAGAGAAAGGGACTGAGATACACGAGTCAGTGTACAGATATCTCACTGAGAGACAGGGGACTGAGAGGCACCAGTCAGTGTACAGATATCTCCCTGAGATAGGGGCTGAGAGGCACCAGTCAGTGTACATATATCTCCCTGAGATAGAGGGACTGAGGGACACCAGTCAGAGTACAGATATCTCCCTGAGAGAGAGAGGGACTGAGAGGCACCAGTCAGTGTACAGATATCTCCCTGAGAGAGAGGACTGAGAGACACCAGTCAGTGTACAGATATCTCCCTGAGAGAGAGGGACTGAGAGACACCAGTCAGTGTACAGATATCTCCCTGAGAGATAGGGGACTGAGAGACACCAGTCAGTGTACATATATCTCCCTGAGAGAGAGGGGACGGAGAGGCACCAGTCACTGTACTGATATCTCGAAGAGAGAGCAGGAATGAGAGACACCAGTCAGTGTACAGATATCTCCCAGAGAGAGAGAACTGAGAGACACCAGTCAGTGTACAGATATCTCCCTGAGAGAGAGAACTGAGAGACACCAGTCAGTGTACAGATATCAAACTGAGAGAGAGAGAGGGACAGAGAGACACCCGTCAGTGTACAGATATCACCCTGAGAGAGAGAGAGGGACAGAGAGACACCCGTCAGTGTACAGATATCTGCCTGAAAGAGAGAGAGGTACTGAGAGACACCAGCCAGTGTACAGTTATCTCCCTGAGGGAGAGAGGTACTGGGAGACACCAGTTAGTGTACAGATATCTCCCTGAGAGAGAGGGATGAGAGAGATCAGTTAGTGTACAGGTATCTCTCTGAGGGAGATAGGCTCTGAGAGACACCAGTCGTTATACAGATATCACCCAGAGAGCGGGGGGACTGAGAGACCACAGTCAGTGTACAGATATCACCCTGAGAGAGATGGGACTGAGAGACAACAGTCAGTGTACAGATATGTCCCTGAGAGAGAGAGGGACTGAGATTCACCAGTCAGTGTATAGATATTTCCCTGAGAGAGAGGGGACTGAGAGACACCAGTCAGTGTACAGATATCCCCCTGAGAGAGAGAGGGGACTGAGAGACACCATTCAGTGTACAGATATCTCCCTGAGAGAGAGAGAGTGACTGAGAGACACCAGTCAGTGTACAGATATCTCCCTGAGAGAGAGGGGACTGAGAGACACCAGTCAGTGTACAGATATCTCCCTGCGACAGAGTGGGACTCAGAGACACCAGTCAGTGTAGAGATATCTCCCTCAGAGAGAGGTGACGGAGAGACACCAGTCAGTTTACAGATATCTCCCTGAGAGAGAGGGACTGAGAGACACCAGTCAGTGTACAGATATCTCCCTGAGAGAGAGGGGACTGAGAGACACCAGTCAGTGGACAGATATCTCCCTGAGAGAGAGAGAACTGAGAGACTCCCGTCATTGTACAGATATCTCCCTGAGAGAGAGGGGACTGAGAGACACCATTCAGTGTACAGATATCTCCCTGAGACAGAGATAGGGACTGAGAGACACCATTCAGTGTACAGATATCTCCCAGAGAGAAAAGGACTGAGAGACACCAGTCAGTGTTCAGACATCTCCCTGAGAGAGAGGGGACAGAGAGACACCAGTGAGTGTACAGATATCTCCCTCAGAGAGATGGGACTGAGAGGCACCAGTCAGTGTACAGATATCTCCCTGAGAGAGAGGGACTGAGAGACACCAGTCAGTGTACAGTTATCTCCCTGAGAGAGAGAGAGGGACTGAGAGACACTACTCAGTGTACAGATATTTCCCTGAGAGAGAGAGAGGTGGTGAGAGACACCAGTCAGTGTGCAGATATCTCCCTGAGAGAGTGAGAGGGACTGAGAGACACGAGTCAGTGTACAGATATCTCCCTGAGAGAGAGGGACTGAGAGACAGCAGTCAGTATAAAGATATCTCCCTGAGAGAGAGTGGGACTGATAGGCACCAGTCAGTGTACAGATTTCTCCCTGGGACAGAGTTAGGGACTGAGAGACACCATTGAGTGTACAGATATCTCCCGGAGAGATTGGGGACTGAGAGACACCCGTCTGTGTACAGATATCACCCTGAGAGAGAGATAGCGACTGTGAGACACCATTCAGTGTACAGATATCTCCCTGAGAGAGAGAGACTGAGAGACACCAGTCAGTGTTCAGATATCTCCCTGAGAGAGAGGATTGAGAGACACCAGTCAGTGTTCAGATATCTCCCTGAGAGAGAGGGGACTGAGAGACTCCAGTCAGTGTACAGATATCTCCCTGAGAGAGAGGACTGAGAGACACCAGTCAGTGTACAGATATCTCCTTGAGAGAGAGAGGGAATGAGAGACACCAGTCAGTGTACAGATGTCTCCCGGAGAGATTGGGGACTGAGAGACATCCGTCTGTGTACAGATATCACCCTGAGAGAGAGATAGCGACTGTGAGACACCATTCAGTGTACAGATATCTCCCTGAGAGAGAGAGACTGAGAGACACCAGTCAGTGTTCAGATATCTCCCTGAGAGAGAGGATTGAGAGACACCAGTCAGTGTTCAGATATCTCCCTGAGAGAGAGGGGACTGAGAGACTCCAGTCAGTGTACAGATATCTCCCTGAGAGAGAGGACTGAGAGACACCAGTCAGTGTACAGATATCTCCTTGAGAGAGAGAGGGAATGAGAGACACCAGACAGTGTACAGATGTCTCCCGGAGAGATTGCGGACTGAGAGACATCCGTCTGTGTACAGATATCACCCTGAGAGAGAGATAGCGACTGTGAGACACCATTCAGTGTACAGATATCTCCCTGAGAGAGAGAGACTGAGAGACACCAGTCAGTGTTCAGATATCTCCCTGAGAGAGAGGATTGAGAGACACCAGTCAGTGTTCAGATATCTCCCTGAGAGAGAGGGGACTGAGAGACTTCTGTCAGTGTACAGCTATCTCCCTGAGAGAAAGGGACTGAGAGACACCAGTCAGTGTACATATATCTCCCTGAGAGAGAGGGGACGGAGAGGCACCAGTCACTGTACTGATATCTCCCAGAGAGAGAGAACTGGGAGACACCAGTCAGTGTACAGATATCAAACTGAGAGAGAGAGAGGGACAGAGAAACACCCGGCAGTGTACAGATATCACCCTGAGAGAGAGACAGGGACTGAGAGACAACAGCTGGTGTACAGATATCTCCCTGAGGGAGAGAGGTACTGGGAGACACCAGTTAGTGTACAGATATCTCCCTGAGAGAGAGAGGTACTGGTAGACACCAGTTAGTGTACAGATTCTCCCTGAGAGAGAGAGGTACTGAGAGACCCCAGTTAGTGTACAGATATCTCCCTGAGGGAGAGAGGCTCTGAGAGACACCAGTCGGTATACAGATATCACCCAGAGAGATGGGGGACTGAGAGACAACAGTCAGTGTACAGATATCTCTCGGCGACAGAGTGGGACTCAGAGACACCTGTCAGCGTACAGATATCTCCCTGAGAGAGAGAGGGACTGACAGACACCAGTCAGTGTACAGATATCCCCCTGAGAGAGAGAGGGGACTGAGAGACACCAGTCAGTGTCCAGATATCTCCCTGAGAGAGAGGGACTGAGAGACACCAGTCAGTGTACAGATATCTCCCTGAGAGAGAGAGAGGGACGGAGAGACACCAGTCAGTGTACAGATATCTCCCTGAGAGAGAGGGGACTGAGTGACACCAGTCAGTGTACAGATATCTCCCTGAGAGAGAGAGGACTGAGGTGCACCAGTCAGTGTACAGATATCTACCTGAGAGAGAGAGGACAGTGAGAAACCAGTCATTGTACAGACATCTTCCTAAGAGAGAGGGAATGAGAGACACCAGTCAGTGTACAGATATCTCCCTGAGAGAGAGAGGGACTGAGAGACACCAGTCAGTGTACAATATCTCCCGGAGAGATTGGGGACTGAGAGACACCCGTCAGTGTACAGATATCTCCCTGAGAGAGAGATAGCGACTGAGAGACACCATTCAGTGTACAGATATCTCCCTGAGAGCGAGGACTGAGAGACACCAGTCAGTGTACAGATATGTCCCTGAGAGAGAGGGGACTGAGAGACTTTCGTCGGTGTACAGATATCTCCCTGAGAGAAAGGGACTGAGAGACACCAGTCAGTGTACATATATCTCCCTGAGACAGAGATAGGGACTGAGAGACAGCATTCAGTGTACAGATATCGCTCAGAGAGAAAAGGACTGCGAGACACCAGTCAGTGTTCAGATATCTCCCTGAGAGAGAGGGGACAGAGAGACACCAGTGAGTGTACAGGTACCTCCCTGAGAGAGAGGGAATGATAGACACCAGTCAGTGAACAGAAATCTCCCTGAGAGAGAGGCGACAGAGAGACACCAGTTACTGTACAGGTATCTCTCTGAGGGAGAGAGGCTTTGAGAGACACGAGTCGGTGTACAGATATCACCCAGAGAAAGGGGGGACTGAGAGACAACAGTCAGTGTACAGATATCACCCTGAGAGAGAGAGGGACTGAGAGACACCAGTCAGTGTACAGATATCTCCCTGAGAGAGAGGGGACTGAGAGACACCAGTCAGTGTACAGATATCTCCCTGAGAGAGAGGGGACTGAGAGACACCAGTCAGTGTACCGATAAATCACTGAAAGTAAGAGGAACTGAGAGACACCTCTCCATGTACAGAATTCTCCTTGAGGGAGAGAGGGACTGAGAGACACCAGTCAGTGTACAGATATCTCCCTGAGAGAGAGAGAGGGACTGAGAGACACCAGTCAGTGTACAGATATCTCCCTGAGAGAGAGGGGACTGAGAGACACCAGTCAGTGTACAGATATCTCCCTGAGAGAGAGTGGAAATGAGAGACACCAGTCAGTGTACAGATATCTCCCTGAGAGAGAGAGGGGACTGAGAGACACCAGTCAGTGTACTGATATCTCCCTGAGAGAGAGGGACTGAGAGACACCAGTCAGTGTACAGATATCTCCCTGAGATAGAGGGACTGAGAGACACCAGTCAGTGTACTGATATGTCCCTGAGAGAGAGGGGACTGAAGGACACCAGTCAGAGTACAGATATCTCCCTGAGAGAGAGTGACTGAGAGACACCAGTCAGTGTACAGATCTCTCCCTGAGAGAGAGGGACTGAGCGAAAACAGTCAGTGTACAGATATCTCCCTGAGAGAGAGGGACTGAGCGACTCCAGTCAGTGTACAGATATCTCACTCAGAGAGACGGACTGAGAGACACCAGTCAATGTACAGATATATCCCTGTGAGTGAGAAGGGGCTGAGAGACAACAGACAGAGTACAGATATCTCCCTGAGAGAGAGGGACTGAGAGACAACAGCTGGTGTACACATATCTGCCTGAAAGAGAGAGAGGTACTGAGAGAAACCAGCCAGTGTACAGATATCTCCCAGAGAGAGTGAGGGACAAGGAGACTCCAGTCAGTGCACAGATATCTCCCTGCGACAGAGTGGGACTCAGAGACACCTGTCAGTGTAGAGATATCTCCCTGAGAGAGAGGTGACTGTGAGACACCAGTCAGTGTACAGATATCTCCCTGAGAGAGAGGGAATGAGAGACACCATCCAGTGTACAGATATCTCCCTGATAGAGAGGGACTGAGAGACTCCCAGTCAGTGTACAGATATCTCCCTGAGAGAGAGGGGATTGAGAGACACCAGTCAGTGTACAGATAACTCCCTGAGAGAGAGAGGGGACTGAGGGACACCAGTCAGTGTACAGATATCTCCCTGAGAGAGAGGGGGACTGAGAGACACCTTTCAGTGTACAGATAACTCCCTGAGAGAGAGAGGGGACTGAGGGACACCAGTCAGTGTACAGATATCTTCCTAAGAGAGAGAGGGGACTGAGAGAGTCCAGTCAGTTTACAGATATCTCACTGTGAGACAGGGGACTGAGATACACCAGTCAGTGTACAGATATCTCCGTGAGAGAGAGGGGACTGAGAGACACCAGTCAGTGTACAGATATCTCACTGAGAGAGAGGGGACTGAGAGGCACCAGTCAGTGTACAGATATCTCCCTGAGAGAGAGGGAATGAGACACACCAGTCAGTGTACAGATATCTCCCTGAGAGAGGGACTGAGAGACACCAGTCAGTGTACCGATATCTCACTGAGAGAGGGACTGAGAGACACCAGTCAGTGTACAGATATCTCCCTGAGAGAGAGCGGACTGAGAGACACCAGTCAGTGTACAGATATCTCCCTGAGAGAGAGAGGGACTGAGAGACACCATTCAGTGTACAGTTATCTCCCTGAGAGAGAGAGGGACTGAGAGACACCAGTCAGTGTACAGATATCCCCCTGAGATAGAGAGGGGACTGAGAGACACCAGTCATTGTACAGATATGCCCTGCGACAGAGTGGGAATCAGAGACACCAGTCAGTGTACAGATATCTCCCTGAGAGAGAGAGGGACTCAGAGACACCAGTCATTGTACAGATATCTCCTTGAGAGAGAGGGACTGAGAGACACCAGTCAGTGTACCGATAAATCACTGAAAGTAAGAGGAACTGAGAGACACCTCTCCATGTACAGAATTCTCCTTGAGGGAGAGAGGGACTGAGAGACACCAGTCAGTGTACAGATATCTCCCTGAGAGAGAGGGGACTGAGAGACACCAGTCAGTGTACAGATATCTCCCTGAGAGAGAGGGGACTGAGAGACACCAGTCACTGTTACAGATGTCTCCCTGAGAGAGAGTGGGACTGAGAGACACCAGTCAGTGTACTGATATCTCTCTGAGAGTGAGAGGGACTGAGAGGCATCAACCAGGGTACATATATCTGCTGGGAGAGAAAGGGCTAAGAGACACCAGTCAGTGTACAGATATCTCCCTGAGAGAGAGGGACTGAGAGACACCAGTCAGTGTACAGATGTCTCCCTGAGAGAGAGGGGACTGAGAGACACCAGTCAGTGTACAGATATCTCCCTGAGAGAGGAGGACTGAGAGACACCAGTCAGTGTACTGATATCTCCATGAGAGAGAGAGGGACTGAGAGACACCAGTCAGTGTACAGATATCTCCCTGAGAGAGAGGGGACTGAAGGACACCAGTCAGTGTACAGATATCTCCCTGAGAGAGAGGGACTGAGAGACACCAGTCAGTGTACTGATATCTCCCTGAGATAGAGGGACTGAGAGACACCAGTCAGTGTACAGATATGTCCCTGAGAGAGAGGGACTGAAAAAACCAGTCAGTGTACAGATATCTCCCTGAGAGAGAGGGACTGAGAGACTCCAGTCAGTGTACAGATATCTCTCGCAGAGAGACGGACTGAGAGACACCAGTCAATGTACAGATATATCCCTGTGAGTGAGAAGGGGCTGAGAGACAACAGACAGTTTACACATATCTATCTGTGAGACAGAGACTGACAGACACAAGTCCGTGTACATATATCTGCCTAAGAGAGAGGGACTGGGAGACTCCTGTCAGTGTACAGATATCTCTCTGAGAGAGAGAGGAGGCAGAGAGGCACCAGTGAGTGTACAGATATCTCCCTGAGAGAGAGGGACTGAGAGACACCAGTCAGTGTACAGATATCTCCCTGAGAGAGAGAGTGACTGAGAGTCAGCAGTCAGTGTACAGATATGTCCCTGAGATATAGGTGACAGGAATGCACCTGTCAATGTACAGATATCTTCGTTTGAGAGATGGACTGAGACACACCAATCAGTATACAAATATCTCTTTGAGAGAGAGGGAAATACGAGACACCAGTCAGTGTACACATATCAACTTCAGAGAGTGGGACTGAGCGACACCAGCCAGTGTACAGATATCTCCCTGAGAGAGAGAGGGACTGAGAGAAACCAGTCAGTGTACAGATATCTCCCTGAGAGTGAAGGACTGAGAGACACCAGTCAGTGTACAGATAACTCCCTGAGAGAGAGAGGGGACTGAGAGACACCAGTCAGTGTACAGATATCTCCTAGAGAGAGAGGGACTGAGAGACACCAGTCAGTGTACAGATATCTCCCTGAGAGAGAGGATCTGAGAGACATCAGTCAGTGTACGGATATCTCCCTGAGAGAGGGAGAGGGACTGAGAGACACCAGTCAGTGTACAGATATCACCCTGAGAGAGAGGGACTGAGAGACACCCGTCAGTGTACAGATATCACCCTGAGTGAGCGAGAGGGACTGAGAGACAACAGTAGGTGTACAGATATCTCCCTGACAAATAGAGGGACTGAGAGACACCAGTCAGAGTAAAGATATCTCCCTGAGCGAGAGTGGGCTGAGAGAGACCAGTCAGTGTACAGATATCTCCCTGAGAGAGAGAGGGACTCAGAGACACCAGTCAGTGTACAGATATCTCCTTGAGAGAGAGGGACTGAGAGACACCAGTCAGTGTACCGATAAATCACTGAAAGTAAGAGGAACTGAGAGACACCTCTCCATGTAAAGAATTCTCCTTGAGGGAGAGAGGGACTGAGAGACACCAGTCAGTGTACAGATATCTCCCTGAGAGAGAGGGGACTGAGAGACACCAGTCAGTGTACAGATATCTCCCTGAGAGAGAGGGGACTGAGAGACACCAGTCACTGTTACAGATGTCTCCCTGAGAGAGAGTGGGACTGAGAGACACCAGTCAGTGTACTGATATCTCCCTGAGAGAGAGGGACTGAGAGACACCAGTCAGTGTACAGATATCTCCCTGAGATAGAGGGACTGAGAGACACCAGTCAGTGTACTGATATGTCCCTGAGAGAGAGGGGACTGAAGGACACCAGTCAGAGTACAGATATCTCCCTGAGAGAGAGTGACTGAGAGACACCAGTCAGTGTACAGATATCTCCCTGAGAGAGAGGGACTGAGCGAAAACAGTCAGTGTACAGATATCTCCCTGAGAGAGAGGGTCTGAGCGACTCCAGTCAATGTACAGATATCTCACTCAGAGAGACGGACTGAGAGACACCAGTCAATGTACAGAAATATCCCTGTGAGTGAGAAGGGGCTGAGAGACAACAGACAGTTTACACATATCTATGTGTGAGACAGAGACTGACAGACACAAGTCCGTGTACATATATCTGCCTAAGAGAGAGGGACTGGGAGACTCCTGTCAGTGTACAGATATCTCTCTGAGAGAGAGAGGAGGCAGAGAGGCACCAGTGAGTGTACAGATATCTCCCTGAGAGAGAGGGACTGAGAGACACCAGTCAGTGTACAGATATCTCCCTGAGAGAGAGAGTGACTGAGAGTCAGCAGTCAGTGTACAGATATGTCCCTGAGATATAGGTGACAGGAATGCACCTGTCAATGTACAGATATCTTCGTTTGAGAGATGGACTGAGACACACCAATCAGTATACAAATATCTCTTTGAGAGAGAGGGAAATAAGAGACACCAGTCAGTGTACACATATCAACTTCAGAGAGTGGGATTGAGCGACACCAGCCAGTGTACAGATATCTCCCTGAGAGAGAGAGGGACTGAGAGACACCAGTCAGTGTACAGATATCTCCCTGAGAGTGAGGGACTGAGAGACACCAGTCAGTGTACAGATAACTCCCTGAGAGAGACAGGGGACTGAGAGACACCAGTCAGTGTACAGATATCTCCCTGAGAGAGAGGATCTGAGAGACATCAGTCAGTGTACGGATATCTCCCTGAGAGAGGGAGAGGGACTGAGAGACACCAGTCAGTGTACAGATATCACCCTGAGAGAGAGGGACTGAGAGACACCAGTCAGTTTACAGATATCACCCTGAGTGAGCGAGAGGGACTGAGAGACACCAGTAGGTGTACAGATATCTCCCTGAGAATTAGAGGGACTGAGAGACACCAGTCAGAGTAAAGATATCTCCCTGAGCGAGAGTGCACTGAGAGAGACCAGTCAGTGTACAGATATCTCCCTGAGAGAGAGTGGACTCAGAAACAAAAGCCAGTGTAGAGATTTCACCCCGAGCGTGAGTGACTGAGAGACACCAGTCAGTGTACAGATATCTCCCTGAGAGAGAGGGACTGAGTGGCAACAGCTGGTGTACAGATATCTGCCTGAAAGAGACATGTACTGGGAGGCACCAGTTAGTGTACAGATATCTCCCTGAGAGAGAGAGGGACTGAGAGACACCAGTCAGTGTACAGATATCTCCCTGAGAGAGAAGGGACTGAGAGACACCAGTCAGTTTACAGATATCTCCCTGAGAGAGAGAGACTGTGAGACACCAGTCAGTGTACAGATATCTCCCTGAGAGAGAGGGTCTGAGAGACACCAGTCAGTGTACAGATATCTCCCTAAGATAGGGGGACTGAGAGACACCAGTCAGTGTACAGATATCTCCCTGAGATAGAGGGACTGAGAGACACCATTCAGTGTACAGATATCTCCCTGAGAGAGAGGGACTGAGAGACACCAGTCAGTGTACAGATATCTCCCTGAGAGAGAGGGACTGAGAGACACCAGTCATTGTACAGATATCTCCCTGAGAGAGAGGGACTGAGAGACACCAGTCAGTGTACAGATATCTCCCTGAGAGAGAGGGACTGAGAGACACCAGTCAGTGTACCGATAAATCACTGAAAGTAAGAGGAACTGAGAGACACCTCTCCATGTACAGAATTCTCCTTGAGGGAGAGAGGGACTGAGAGACACCAGTCAGTGTACAGATATCTCCCTGAGAGAGAGAGAGGGACTGAGAGACACCGGTCAGTGTACAGATATCTCCCTGAGAGAGAGGGGACTGAGAGACACCAGTCAGTGTACAGATATCTCCCTGAGAGAGAGTGGGACTGAGAGACACCAGTCAGTGTACTGATATCTCACTGAGAGAGAGGGGACTGAGAGACACCAGTCACTGTTACAGATGTCTCCCTGAGAGAGAGAGGGACTGAGAGACACCAGTCAGTGTATAGATATCTCCCTGAGAGGGAGAGGGACTGAGAGACACCAGTCAGTTTACAGATACCTCACTGAGAGAGAGAGGGACTGAGAGACACCAGTCAGTGTAAAGATATCTCCCTGAGAGAGAGGGACTGAGAGACACCAGTCATTGTACAGATATCTCCCTGAGAGAGAGGGACTGAGAGACACCAGTCAGTGTACAGATATCTCCCTAAGAGAGAGGGAATGAGAGAGACCAGTCAGTGTACCGATAAATCACTGAAAGTAAGAGGAACTGAGAGACACCTCTCCATGTACAGAATTCTCCTTGAGGGAGAGAGGGACTGAGAGACACCAGTCAGTGTACAGATATCTCCCTGAGAGAGAGAGACTGAGAGACACCAGTCAGTGTACAGATATCTCCCTGAGAGAGAGAGAGGGACTGAGAGACACCAGTCAGTGTACAGATATCTCCCTGAGAGAGAGGGGACTGAGAGACACCAGTCAGTGTACAGATATCTCCCTGAGAGAGAGTGGAAATGAGAGACACCAGTCAGTGTACAGATATCTCCCTGAGAGAGAGAGGGGACTGAGAGACACCAGTCACTGTTAAAGATGTCTCCGTGAGAGAGAGAGGGACTGAGAGACACCAGTCAGTGTTTAGATATCTCCCTGAGAGAGAGAGGGACTGAGAGACACCAGTCAGTTTACAGATACCTCACTGAGAGAGAGGGGGACTGAGAGACACCAGTCAGTGTACAGATATCTCCCTCAGAGAGTGGGACTGAGTGACACCAGTCAGTGTACAGATATCTCCCTGTGAGAGAGAGGGGACTGAGAGACACCAGTCAGTGTACAGATATCTCCCTGAGAGAGAGAGGGACTGAGAGACACCAGTCAGTGTACAGATATCTCCCTGAGAGAGAGAGGGGACTGAGAGACACCAGTCAGTGTACAGATATCTCCCTGAGAGAGAGAGGGACTGAGAGTCACCAGTCAGTGTACAGACATCTCCCTGAGAGTGAGGGACTGAGAGACACCAGTCAGTGTACAGATATCTCCCTGAGAGAGAGAGGGACTGATAGACACCAGTCAGTGTACAGATATCTCCCTGAGATAGAGAGACTGTGAGACACCAGTCAGTGTACAGATATCACCCTGCGACAGATTGGGACTCAGAGACACCAGTCAGTGTACAGATATCTCCCTGAGAGAGAGGGTCTGAGAGACACCAGTCAGTGTACAGATTACTCCCTGAGAGAGAGAGGGACTGAGAGACACCATTCAGTGTACAGATATCTCCCTGAGAGAGAGGGGACTGAGAGACACCAGTCAGTGTACAGATATCACCCTGCGACAGAGTGGGACTCAGAGACACCAGTCAGTGTACAGATACCTCCCTGAGAGAGAGAGGGACTCAGAGACACCAGTCAGTGTACAGATATCTCCTTGAGAGAGAGGGACTGAGAGACACCAGTCAGTGTACCGATAAATCACTGAAAGTAAGAGGAACTGAGAGAAACCTCTCCATGTACAGAATTCTCCTTGAGGGAGAGAGGGACTGAGAGACACCAGTCAGTGTACAGATATCTCCCTGAGAGAGAGGGGACTGAGAGACACCAGTCAGTGTACAGATATCTCCCTGAGAGAGAGGGGACTGAGAGACACCAGTCACTGTTACAGATGTCTCCCTGAGAGAGAGTGGGACTGAGAGACACCAGTCAGTGTACTGATATCTCTCTGAGAGTGAGAGGGACTGAGAGGCATCAACCAGGGTACATATATCTGCTGGGAGAGAAAGGGCTAAGAGACACCAGTCAGTGTACAGATATCTCCCTGAGAGAGAGGGACTGAGAGACACCAGTCAGTGTACAGATGTCTCCCTGAGAGAGAGGGGACTGAGAGACACCAGTCAGTGTACAGATATCTCCCTGAGAGGAGGACTGAGAGACACCAGTCAGTGTACTGATATCTCCCTGAGAGGGAGAGGGACTGAGAGACACCAGTCAGTGTACAGATATCTCCCTGAGAGAGAGGGGACTGAAGGACACCAGTCAGTGTACAGATATCTCCCTGAGAGAGAGGGACTGAGAGACACCAGTCAGTGTACAGATATCTCCCTGAGATAGAGGGACTGAGAGACACCAGTCAGTGTACAGATATGTCCCTGAGAGAGAGGGACTGAGAGAAACCAGTCAGTGTACAGATATCTCCCTGAGAGAGAGGGACTGAGAGACTCCAGTCAGTGTACAGATATCTCACTCAGAGAGACGGACTGAGAGACACCAGTCAATGTACAGATATATCCCTGTGAGTGAGAAGGGGCTGAGAGACAACAGACAGTTTACGCATATCTATCTGTGAGACAGAGACTGACAGAGACAAGTCCGTGTACATATATCTGCCTAAGAGAGAGGGACTGGGAGACTCCTGTCAGTGTACAGATATCTCTCTGAGAGAGAGAGGAGGCAGAGAGGCACCAGTGAGTGTACAGATATCTCCCTGAGAGAGAGGGACTGAGAGACACCAGTCAGTGTACAGATATCTCCCTGAGAGAGAGAGTGACTGAGAGTCAGCAGTCAGTGTACAGATATGTCCCTGAGATATAGGTGACAGGAATGCACCTGTCAATGTACAGATATCTTCGTTTGAGAGATGGACTGAGACACACCAATCAGTATACAAATATCTCTTTGAGAGAGAGGGAAATAAGAGACACTAGTCAGTGTACACATATCAACTTCAGAGAGGGGGACTGAGCGACACCAGCCAGTGTACAGATATCTCCCTGAGAGAGAGAGGGACTGAGAGACACCAGTCAGTGTACAGATATCTCCCTGAGAGAGAGGGGACTGAGAGACACCAGTCAGTGTACAGATATCTCCCTGAGAGTGAAGGACTGAGAGACACCAGTCAGTGTACAGATAACTCCCTGAGAGAGAGAGGGGACTGAGAGACACCAGTCAGTGTACAGATATCTCCCTGAGAGAGATGATCTGAGAGACATCAGTCAGTGTACGGATATCTCCCTGAGAGAGGGAGAGGGACTGAGAGACACCAGTCAGTGTACAGATATCACCCTGAGAGAGAGGGACTGAGAGACACCAGTCAGTGTACAGATATCACCCTGAGTGAGCGAGAAGGACTGAGAGACACCAGTAGGTGTACAGATATCTCCCTGAGAAATAGAGGGACTGAGAGACACCAGTCAGAGTAAAGATATCTCCCTGAGCGAGAGTGGGCTGAGAGAGACCAGTCAGTGTACAGATATCTCCCTGAGAGAGAAAGGGACTCAGAGACACCAGTCAGTGTACAGATATCTCCTTGAGAGAGAGGGACTGAGAGACACCAGTCAGTGTACAGATATCTCCCTGAGAGAGAGGGGACTGAGAGACACCAGTCAGTGTACAGATATCTCCCTGAGAGAGAGGGGACTGAGAGACACCAGTCACTGTTACAGATGTCTCCCTGAGAGAGAGTGGGACTGAGAGACACCAGTCAGTGTACTGATATCTCCCTGAGAGAGAGGGACTGAGAGACACCAGTCAGTGTACAGATATCTCCCTGAGATAGAGGGACTGAGAGACACTAGTCAGTGTACTGATATGTCCCTGAGAGAGAGGGGACTGAAGGACACCAGTCAGAGTACAGATATCTCCCTGAGAGAGAGTGACTGAGAGACACCAGTCAGTGTACAGATATCTCCCTGAGAGAGAGGGACTGAGCGAAAACAGTCAGTGTACAGATATCTCCCTGAGAGAGAGGGACTGAGCGACTCCAGTCAGTGTACAGATATCTCACTCAGAGAGACGGACTGAGAGACACCAGTCAATGTACAGATATATCCCTGTGAGTGAGAAGGGGCTGAGAGACAACAGACAGTGTACAGATATCTCCCTGAGAGAGAGGGACTGAGAGACAACAGCTGGTGTACACATATCTGCCTGAAAGAGAGAGAGGTACTGAGAGAAACCAGCCAGTGTACAGATATCTCCCAGAGAGAGTGAGGGACAAGGAGACTCCAGTCAGTGCACAGATATCTCCCTGCGACAGAGTGGGACTCAGAGACACCTGTCAGTGTAGAGATATCTCCCTGAGAGAGAGGTGACTGTGAGACACCAGTCAGTGTACAGATATCTCCCTGAGAGAGAGGGAATGAGAGACACCATCCAGTGTACAGATATCTCCCTGATAGAGAGGGACTGAGAGACTCCCAGTCAGTGTACAGATATCTCCCTGAGAGAGAGGGGATTGAGAGACACCAGTCAGTGTACAGATAACTCCCTGAGAGAGAGAGGGGACTGAGGGACACCAGTCAGTGTACAGATATCTCCCTGAGAGAGAGGGGGCCTGAGAGACACCTTTCAGTGTACAGATAACTCCCTGAGAGAGAGAGGGGACTGAGGGACACCAGTCTGTGTACAGATATCTTCCTAAGAGAGAGAGGAGACTGAGAGAGTCCAGTCAGTTTACAGATATCTCACTGTGAGACAGGGGACTGAGATACACCAGTCAGTGTACAGATATCTCCGTGAGAGAGAGGGGACTGAGAGACACCAGTCAGTGTACAGATATCTCACTGAGAGAGAGGGGACTGAGAGGCACCAGTCAGTGTACAGATATCTCCCTGAGAGAGAGGGAATGAGACACACCAGTCAGTGTACAGATATCTCCCTGAGAGAGGGACTGAGAGACACCAGTCAGTGTACCGATATCTCACTGAGAGAGGGACTGAGAGACACCAGTCAGTGTACAGATATCTCCCTGAGAGAGAGCGGACTGAGAGACACCAGGCAGTGTACAGATATCTCCCTGAGAGAGAGAGGGACTGAGAGACACCATTCAGTGTACAGTTATCTCCCTGAGAGAGAGAGGGACTGAGAGACACCAGTCAGTGTACAGATATCCCCCTGAGATAGAGAGGGGACTGAGAGACACCAGTCATTGTACAGATATGCCCCTGCGACAGAGTGGGAATCAGAGACACCAGTCAGTGTACAGATATCTCCCTGAGAGAGAGAGAGAGGGACTGAGATACACCAGTCAGTGTAAAGACATCTCCCTGAGAAGAAGAGGGAATGATAGACTCCAGTCAGTGTACAGATATCTCTCTGAGAGAGAGAGGGACTGATAGACACCAGTCAGTGTACAGATATCTCCCTGAGAGAGAGAGGGACTGAGAGATACCAGTCAGTGTACAGATATCTCCCTGAGAGAGAGAGGGACTGAGAGACACCAGTCTGTGTACAGATATCTCCCTGAGAGAGAGAGGGACTGAGAGACGCCAGTCAGTGTACAGATATCTCCCTGAGAGAGAGAGGGACTGATAGACACCAGAGAGTGTACAGATATCTCCGTGAGAGAGAGAGGGACTGTGTGACACCAGTCAGTGTAAAGATATCTCCCTGACAGAGAGATGGGACTGAGAGACACCAGTCAGTGTACAGATATCTCTCTGAGAGAGAGAGGAGGCAGAGAGGCACCAGTGAGTGTACAGATATCTCCCTGAGAGAGAGGGACTGAGAGACACCAGTCAGTGTACAGATATCTCCCTGAGAGAGAGAGTGACTGAGAGTCAGCAGTCAGTGTACAGATATGTCCCTGAGATATAGGTGACAGGAATGCACCTGTCAATGTACAGATATCTTCGTTTGAGAGATGGACTGAGACACACCAATCAGTATACAAATATCTCTTTGAGAAGGAGGGAAATACGAGACACCAGTCAGTGTATACATATCAACTTCAGAGAGTGGGACTGAGCGACACCAGCCAGTGTACAGATATCTCCCTGAGAGAGAGAGGGACTGAGAGAAACCAGTCAGTGTACAGATATCTCCCTGAGAGTGAAGGACTGAGAGACACCAGTCAGTGTACAGATAACTCCCTGAGAGAGAGAGGGGACTGAGAGACACCAGTCAGTGTACAGATATCTCCTAGAGAGAGAGGGACTGAGAGACACCAGTCAGTGTACAGATATCTCCCTGAGAGAGAGGATCTGAGAGACATCAGTCAGTGTACGGATATCTCCCTGAGAGAGGGAGAGGGACTGAGAGACACCAGTCAGTGTACAGATATCACCCTGAGAGAGAGGGACTGAGAGACACCAGTCAGTGTACAGATATCACCCTGAGTGAGCGAGAGGGACTGAGAGACACCAGTAGGTGTACAGATATCTCCCTGAGAAATAGAGGGACTGAGAGACACCAGTCAGAGTAAAGATAACTCCCTGAGCGAGAGTGGGCTGAGAGAGACCAGTCAGTGTACAGATATCTCCCTGAGAGAGAGAGGGACTCAGAGACACCAGTCAGTGTACCGATAAATCACTGAAAGTAAGAGGAACTGAGAGACACCTCTCCATGTAAAGAATTCTCCTTGAGGGAGAGAGGGACTGAGAGACACCAGTCAGTGTACAGATATCTCCCTGAGAGAGAGGGGACTGAGAGACACCAGTCAGTGTACAGATATCTCCCTGAGAGAGAGGGGACTGAGAGACACCAGTCACTGTTACAGATGTCTCCCTGAGAGAGAGTGGGACTGAGAGACACCAGTCAGTGTACTGATATCTCCCTGAGAGAGAGGGACTGAGAGACACCAGTCAGTGTACAGATATCTCCCTGAGAGAGAGGGGACTGAAGGACACCAGTCAGAGTACAGATATCTCCCTGAGAGAGAGTGACTGAGAGACACCAGTCAGTGTACAGATATCTCCCTGAGAGAGAGGGACTGAGAGACACCAGTCAGTGTACAGATATCTCCCTGAGAGAGAGAGAGGGACTGAGAGACACCAGTCAGTGTACAGATATCTCCCTGAGAGAGAGAGAGGGACTGAGAGACACCAGTCAGTGTACCGATAAATCACTGAAAGTAAGAGGAACTGAGAGACACCTCTCCATGTAAAGAATTCTCCTTGAGGGAGAGAGGGACTGAGAGACACCAGTCAGTGTACAGATATCTCCCTGAGAGAGAGGGGACTGAGAGACACCAGTCAGTGTACAGATATCTCCCTGAGAGAGAGGGGACTGAGAGACACCAGTCACTGTTACAGATGTCTCCCTGAGAGAGAGTGGGACTGAGAGACACCAGTCAGTGTACTGATATCTCCCTGAGAGAGAGGGACTGAGAGACACCAGTCAGTGTACAGATATCTCCCTGAGAGAGAGGGGACTGAAGGACACCAGTCAGAGTACAGATATCTCCCTGAGAGAGAGTGACTGAGAGACACCAGTCAGTGTACAGATATCTCCCTGAGAGAGAGGGACTGAGCGAAAACAGTCAGTGTACAGATATCTCCCTGAGAGAGAGGGTAAGAGCGATTCCAGTCAGTGTACAGATATCTCACTCAGAGAGACGGACTGAGAGACACCAGTCAATGTACAGATATATCCCTGTGAGTGAGAAGGGGCTGAGAGACAACAGACAGTTTACACATATCTATCTGTGAGACAGAGACTGACAGACACAAGTCCGTGTACATATATCTGCCTAAGAGAGAGGGACTGGGAGACTCCTGTCAGTGTACAGATATCTCTCTGAAAGAGAGAGGAGGCAGAGAGGCACCAGTGAGTGTACAGATATCTCCCTGAGAGAGAGGGACTGAGAGACACCAGTCAGTGTACAGATATCTCCCTGAGAGAGAGGATCTGAGAGACATCAGTCAGTGTACGGATATCTCCCTGAGAGAGGGAGAGGGACTGAGAGACACCAGTCAGTGTACAGATATCACCCTGAGAGAGAGGGACTGAGAGACACCAGTCAGTGTACAGATATCACCCTGAGTGAGCGAGAGGGACTGAGAGACACCAGTCGGTGTACAGATATCTCCCTGAGAAATAGAGGGACTGAGAGACACCAGTCAGAGTAAAGATATCTCCCTGAGCGAGAGTGCGCTGAGAGAGACCAGTCAGTGTACAGATATCTCCCTGAGAGAGAGTGGACTGAGAAACAAAAGCCAGTGTAGAGATTTCACCCCGAGCGTGAGTGACTGAGAGACACCAGTCAGTGTACAGATATCTCCCTGAGAGAGAGGGACTGAGTGGCAACAGCTGGTGTACAGATATCTGCCTGAAAGAGACATGTACTGGGAGGCACCAGTGAGTGTACAGATATCTCCCTGAGAGAGAGAGGGACTGAGAGACACCAGTCAGTGTACAGATATCTCCCTGAGAGAGAAGGGACTGAGAGACACCAGTCAGTTTACAGATATCTCCCTGAGAGAGAGAGACTGTGAGACACCAGTCAGTGTACAGATATCTCCCTGAGAGAGAGGGTCTGAGAGACACCAGTCAGTGTACAGATATCTCCCTGAGATAGGGGGACTGAGAGACACCAGTCAGTGTACAGATATCTCCCTGAGATAGAGGGACTGAGAGACACCAGTCAGTGTACAGATATCTCCCTGAGAGAGAGGGACTGAGAGACACCAGTCAGTGTACAGATATCTCCCTGAGAGAGAGGGACTGAGAGACACCAGTCATTGTACAGATATCTCCCTGAGAGAGAGGGACTGAGAGACACCAGTCAGTGTACAGATATCTCCCTGAGAGAGAGGGACTGAGAGACACCAGTCAGTGTACCGATAAATCACTGAAAGTAAGAGGAACTGAGAGACTCCTCTCCATGTACAGAATTCTCCTTGAGGGAGAGAGGGACTGAGAGACACCAGTCAGTGTACAGATAT
Source organism: Isurus oxyrinchus (assembly GCA_026770705.1). NCBI lineage: Eukaryota > Metazoa > Chordata > Chondrichthyes > Lamniformes > Lamnidae > Isurus > Isurus oxyrinchus. The sequence continues at coordinate 129,476 of JANJGN010001069.1, forward strand.
CTCCCTGAGAGAGAGTGGACTGAGAGACACCAGTCAGTGTACAGATATCTCCCTGAGAGAGAGTGGGACTGAGAGACACCAGTCAGTGTACTGATATCTCACTGAGAGAGAGGGGACTGAGAGACACCAGTCACTGTTACAGATGTCTCCCTGAGAGAGAGAGGGACTGAGAGACACCAGTCAGTGTATAGATATCTCCCTGAGAGAGAGAGGGACTGAGAGACACCAGTCAGTTTACAGATACCTCACTGAGAGAGAGAGGGACTGAGAGACACCAGTCAGTGTAAAGATATCTCCCTGTGAGAGAGAGGGGACTGAGAGACACCAGTCAGTGTACAGATATCTCCCTGTGAGAGAGAGGGGACTGAGAGACACCAGTCAGTGTACAGATATCTCCCTGAGAGAGAGAGGGACTGAGAGTCACCAGTCAGTGTACAGATATCTCTCTGAGAGAGAGAGGGACTGATAGACACCAGTCAGTGTACAGATATCTCCCTGAGAGAGAGAGGGACTGAGAGATACCAGTCAGTGTAAAGGTATCTCCCTGAGAGAGAGAGGGACTGATAGACACCAGAGAGTGTACAGATATCTCCGTGAGAGAGAGAGGGACTGTGTGACACCAGTCAGTGTAAAGATATCTCCCTGACAGAGAGATGGGACTGAGAGACACCAGTCAGTGTACAGATATCTCTCTGAGAGAGAGAGGAGGCAGAGAGGCACCAGTGAGTGTACAGATATCTCCCTGAGAGAGAGGGACTGAGAGACACCAGTCAGTGTACAGATATCTCCCTGAGAGAGAGAGTGACTGAGAGTCAGCAGTCAGTGTACAGATATGTCCCTGAGATATAGGTGACAGGAATGCACCTGTCAATGTACAGATATCTTCGTTTGAGAGATGGACTGAGACACACCAATCAGTATACAAATATCTCTTTGAGAAGGAGGGAAATACGAGACACCAGTCAGTGTACACATATCAACTTCAGAGAGTGGGACTGAGCGACACCAGCCAGTGTACAGATATCTCCCTGAGAGAGAGAGGGACTGAGAGAAACCAGTCAGTGTACAGATATCTCCCTGAGAGTGAAGGACTGAGAGACACCAGTCAGTGTACAGATAACTCCCTGAGAGAGAGAGGGGACTGAGAGACACCAGTCAGTGTACAGATATCTCCTAGAGAGAGAGGGACTGAGAGACACCAGTCAGTGTACAGATATCTCCCTGAGAGAGAGGATCTGAGAGACATCAGTCAGTGTACGGATATCTCCCTGAGAGAGGGAGAGGGACTGAGAGACACCAGTCAGTGTACAGATATCACCCTGAGAGAGAGGGACTGAGAGACACCAGTCAGTGTACAGATATCACCCTGAGTGAGCGAGAGGGACTGAGAGACACCAGTAGGTGTACAGATATCTCCCTGAGAAATAGAGGGACTGAGAGACACCAGTCAGAGTAAAGATAACTCCCTGAGCGAGAGTGGGCTGAGAGAGACCAGTCAGTGTACAGATATCTCCCTGAGAGAGAGAGGGACTCAGAGACACCAGTCAGTGTACCGATAAATCACTGAAAGTAAGAGGAACTGAGAGACACCTCTCCATGTAAAGAATTCTCCTTGAGGGAGAGAGGGACTGAGAGACACCAGTCAGTGTACAGATATCTCCCTGAGAGAGAGGGGACTGAGAGACACCAGTCAGTGTACAGATATCTCCCTGAGAGAGAGGGGACTGAGAGACACCAGTCACTGTTACAGATGTCTCCCTGAGAGAGAGTGGGACTGAGAGACACCAGTCAGTGTACTGATATCTCCCTGAGAGAGAGGGACTGAGAGACACCAGTCAGTGTACAGATATCTCCCTGAGAGAGAGGGGACTGAAGGACACCAGTCAGAGTACAGATATCTCCCTGAGAGAGAGTGACTGAGAGACACCAGTCAGTGTACAGATATCTCCCTGAGAGAGAGGGACTGAGAGACACCAGTCAGTGTACAGATATCTCCCTGAGAGAGAGAGAGGGACTGAGAGACACCAGTCAGTGTACAGATATCTCCCTGAGAGAGAGAGAGGGACTGAGAGACACCAGTCAGTGTACCGATAAATCACTGAAAGTAAGAGGAACTGAGAGACACCTCTCCATGTAAAGAATTCTCCTTGAGGGAGAGAGGGACTGAGAGACACCAGTCAGTGTACAGATATCTCCCTGAGAGAGAGGGGACTGAGAGACACCAGTCAGTGTACAGATATCTCCCTGAGAGAGAGGGGACTGAGAGACACCAGTCACTGTTACAGATGTCTCCCTGAGAGAGAGTGGGACTGAGAGACACCAGTCAGTGTACTGATATCTCCCTGAGAGAGAGGGACTGAGAGACACCAGTCAGTGTACAGATATCTCCCTGAGAGAGAGGGGACTGAAGGACACCAGTCAGAGTACAGATATCTCCCTGAGAGAGAGTGACTGAGAGACACCAGTCAGTGTACAGATATCTCCCTGAGAGAGAGGGACTGAGCGAAAACAGTCAGTGTACAGATATCTCCCTGAGAGAGAGGGTAAGAGCGATTCCAGTCAGTGTACAGATATCTCACTCAGAGAGACGGACTGAGAGACACCAGTCAATGTACAGATATATCCCTGTGAGTGAGAAGGGGCTGAGAGACAACAGACAGTTTACACATATCTATCTGTGAGACAGAGACTGACAGACACAAGTCCGTGTACATATATCTGCCTAAGAGAGAGGGACTGGGAGACTCCTGTCAGTGTACAGATATCTCTCTGAAAGAGAGAGGAGGCAGAGAGGCACCAGTGAGTGTACAGATATCTCCCTGAGAGAGAGGGACTGAGAGACACCAGTCAGTGTACAGATATCTCCCTGAGAGAGAGGATCTGAGAGACATCAGTCAGTGTACGGATATCTCCCTGAGAGAGGGAGAGGGACTGAGAGACACCAGTCAGTGTACAGATATCACCCTGAGAGAGAGGGACTGAGAGACACCAGTCAGTGTACAGATATCACCCTGAGTGAGCGAGAGGGACTGAGAGACACCAGTCGGTGTACAGATATCTCCCTGAGAAATAGAGGGACTGAGAGACACCAGTCAGAGTAAAGATATCTCCCTGAGCGAGAGTGCGCTGAGAGAGACCAGTCAGTGTACAGATATCTCCCTGAGAGAGAGTGGACTGAGAAACAAAAGCCAGTGTAGAGATTTCACCCCGAGCGTGAGTGACTGAGAGACACCAGTCAGTGTACAGATATCTCCCTGAGAGAGAGGGACTGAGTGGCAACAGCTGGTGTACAGATATCTGCCTGAAAGAGACATGTACTGGGAGGCACCAGTGAGTGTACAGATATCTCCCTGAGAGAGAGAGGGACTGAGAGACACCAGTCAGTGTACAGATATCTCCCTGAGAGAGAAGGGACTGAGAGACACCAGTCAGTTTACAGATATCTCCCTGAGAGAGAGAGACTGTGAGACACCAGTCAGTGTACAGATATCTCCCTGAGAGAGAGGGTCTGAGAGACACCAGTCAGTGTACAGATATCTCCCTGAGATAGGGGGACTGAGAGACACCAGTCAGTGTACAGATATCTCCCTGAGATAGAGGGACTGAGAGACACCAGTCAGTGTACAGATATCTCCCTGAGAGAGAGGGACTGAGAGACACCAGTCAGTGTACAGATATCTCCCTGAGAGAGAGGGACTGAGAGACACCAGTCATTGTACAGATATCTCCCTGAGAGAGAGGGACTGAGAGACACCAGTCAGTGTACAGATATCTCCCTGAGAGAGAGGGACTGAGAGACACCAGTCAGTGTACCGATAAATCACTGAAAGTAAGAGGAACTGAGAGACTCCTCTCCATGTACAGAATTCTCCTTGAGGGAGAGAGGGACTGAGAGACACCAGTCAGTGTACAGATATCTCCCTGAGAGAGAGTGGACTGAGAGACACCAGTCAGTGTACAGATATCTCCCTGAGAGAGAGTGGGACTGAGAGACACCAGTCAGTGTACTGATATCTCACTGAGAGAGAGGGGACTGAGAGACACCAGTCACTGTTACAGATGTCTCCCTGAGAGAGAGAGGGACTGAGAGACACCAGTCAGTGTATAGATATCTCCCTGAGAGAGAGAGGGACTGAGAGACACCAGTCAGTTTACAGATACCTCACTGAGAGAGAGAGGGACTGAGAGACACCAGTCAGTGTAAAGATATCTCCCTGTGAGAGAGAGGGGACTGAGAGACACCAGTCAGTGTACAGATATCTCCCTGTGAGAGAGAGGGGACTGAGAGACACCAGTCAGTGTACAGATATCTCCCTGAGAGAGAGAGGGACTGAGAGACACCAGTCAGTGTACAGATATCTCCCTGAGAGAGAGAGGGGACTGAGAGACACCAGTCAGTGTACAGATATCTCCCTGAGAGAGAGAGGGACTGAGAGACACGAGTCAGTGTACAGATATCTCCCTGAGAGAGAGGGGACTGAGAGACACCAGTCAGTGTACAGATATCTCCCTGAGAGAGAGGATAGAGAGACACCAGTCAGTGTACACATATCTCCCTGAGAGAGAGGGGACTGAGAGACACCAGTCTGTGTACAGATATCTCCCTGAGAGAGGTGACTGAGAGACACCAGTCAGTGTACAGATATCTTCCTGAGAGAGAGGGACTGAGAGACACCAGTCAGTGTACAGATATCTCCCTGAGAGAGAGGGACTGAGAGACACCAGTCAGTGTACAGTTTTCTCCCAGACAGAGGCGCGACTGAGAGACACCAGTCAGTGTACGGTTATGTCCGTGAGAAGAAGGGACTGAGAGACACCAGCCTGTGAACAGACATCTTCCTGAGAGAGTGGGACTGAGAGGCACCAGTCAGTGTACAGATATCTCCTTGAGAGAGAGGGGACTGAGGGACACCAGTCAGTGTACAGATATCTCCCTGAGAGAGACGAACTGAGAGACAAAAGTCAGTGAACAGTTATCGTCTTAAGAGAGAGAGGGGACTGAGAGAGTCCAGTCAGTTTACAGATATCTCACTGTGAGACAGGGGACTGAGATACACCAGTCAGTGTACTGATATCTCCCTGAGAGAGAGGGGACTGAGATACACCAGTCAGTGTACAGATATCTCCCTGAGAGAGAGGGGACTGAGAGACACCAGTCAGTGTACAGATATCTCCCTGAGAGAGAGGGGACTGAGAGACACCAGTCAGTGTACAGATATCTCCCTGAGAGAGAGAGGGGACTGAGAGACACCAGTCAGTGTACAGATATCTCCCTGAGAGAGAGGGGAATGAGAGAGACCAGTCAGTGTACAGAAATCTCCCTGAGAGTGACGGGACTGAGAGACACCAGTCAGTGTACAGATATCTCCCTGAGAGAGAGGGACTGAGAGACACCAGTCAGTGTACAGATATCTCCCTGAGAGAGAGGGGAATGAGAGACAGCAGTCAGTGTACAGTTATCTCCGTGAGAGATAGGGACTGAGAAACATCAGTCAGTGTACATTTATCTCCCTGAGACAGAGGGAGAGAGAGCCAACAGTTAGCATACAGATATCTCCCTGAGAGAGAGAGACTGAGAGTCACCAGTCAGTGTACAGATATCTCCCTGAGAGAGAGGGGACTGAGAGACACCAGTCAGTGTATATATATCTCCCTGAGAGAGAGGGTACTGAGAGACACCAGTCAGTGTACAGATATATCCCTGAGAGAGAGAGGGACTGAGAGACACCAGTCAGTGCACAGATATCTCCCTCAGAGAGAGGGGACTCAGAGACACAAGTCAGTGTACCGATATCTCCCTGAGAGGGAGTGATTGAGAGACCCCAGTCAGTGTACAGATAACTCCCTGAGTGAGGGGGTACTGAGAGACACCAGTCAGTGTACAGATATCTCCCTGAGATAGAGGGGGAACTGAGAGACACCAGTCAGTGTACAGATATCTCCCAGAGAGAGAGAGGGGACTGAGAGACACCAGTCAGTGTACAGATATCTCCCTGAGAGAGAGAGGGACTGAGAGACACCAGTCAGTGTACAGATATCTCCCTGAGAGAGAGAGGACTGAGAGACACCAGTCAGTGTACACATATCTCCCTGAGAGAGAGGGAATGAGAGAGACCAGTCAGTGTACAGATATCTCCCTGAGAGAGAGAGGAACAGAGAGATACCAGTCAGTGTACAGATATCTCCCTGAGAGAGAGGGACTGAGAGACACCAGTCAGTGTACAGATATCTCCCTGAGAGAGAGGGGACTGAGAGACACCAGTCAGTGTACAGATATCTCCCTGAGAGAGAGGATAGAGAGACACCAGTCAGTGTACAGATATCTCCCTGAGAGAGAGGGACTTAGATACACCAGTCAGTGTACAGATATCTCCCTGAGAGAGAGGGACTGAGAGGCACCAGTCAGTGTACAGATATCTCCCTGAGAGAGAGAGGGACTGAGAGACACCAGTCAGTGTTGCAGATACTCCCTGAGAGAGAGGGACTGAGAGACACCAGTCAGTGTAGATATATCTCCCTGACAGAGAGAGGGGACTGAAAGACACCAGTCAGTGTACAGTTATCTCCCTGACAGAGACGGGACTGAGAGACTCCAGTCAGTGTACAGTTATCTCCCTGAGAGAGAGGGACTGAGAGACATCCGTCAGGTACGTTTATCTCCCTGAGACAGAGGGAGAGAGAGTCAACAGTCAGCATACAGATATGTCCCTGAGAGAGAGAGAGGGACTGAGAGACACCAGTCAGTGTACAGATATCTCCCTGAGAGAGAGGGGACTGAGAGACACCAGTCAGTGTACAGATATCTCTTTGAGAGAGAGGGACTGAGAGACACCTGTCAGTTATCAGATTTCTCCCTGAGAGAGAGGGGACTGAGAGACACCATTAAGTGTACAGATATCTCCCTGAGAGGGAGGGATTGAGAGACACCATTCAGTGTACAGATATCTCCCTGAGATAGAGGGGACTGGGAGACACCAGTCAGTGTACAGATATCTCCCTGACAGAGAGGGTACTGAGAGACACCAGTCAGTGTACAGATATCTCCCTGAGATAGAGGGGACTGAGAGAGACCAGTCAGCGTACAGATATCTCCCTGAGAGAGAGGGGACTGAGAGACACCAGTCACTGTTACAGATGTCTCCCTGAGAGAGAGAGGGACTGAGAGACACCAGTCAGTGTATAGATATCTCCCTGAGAGAGAGAGGGACTGAGAGACACCAGTCAGTTTACAGATACCTCACTGAGTGAGAGAGGGACTGAGAGACACCAGTCAGTGTAAAGATATCTCCCTGTGAGAGAGAGGGGACTGAGAGACACCAGTCAGTGTACAGATATCTCCCTGTGAGAGAGAGGGGACTGAGAGACACCAGTCAGTGTACAGATATCTCCCTGAGAGAGAGAGGGACTGAGAGACACCAGTCAGTGTACAGATATCTCCCTGAGAGAGAGAGGGGACTGAGAGACACCAGTCAGTGTACAGATATCTCCCTGAGAGAGAGAGGGACTGAGAGACACGAGTCAGTGTACAGATATCTCCCTGAGAGAGAGGGGACTGAGAGACACCAGTCAGTGTACAGATATCTCCCTGAGAGAGAGGATAGAGAGACACCAGTCAGTGTACACATATCTCCCTGAGAGAGAGGGGACTGAGAGACACCAGTCTGTGTACAGATATCTCCCTGAGAGAGGTGACTGAGAGACACCAGTCAGTGTACAGATATCTTCCTGAGAGAGAGGGACTGAGAGACACCAGTCAGTGTACAGATATCTCCCTGAGAGAGAGGGACTGAGAGACACCAGTCAGTGTACAGTTTTCTCCCAGACAGAGGCGCGACTGAGAGACACCAGTCAGTGTACGGTTATGTCCGTGAGAAGAAGGGACTGAGAGACACCAGCCTGTGAACAGACATCTTCCTGAGAGAGTGGGACTGAGAGGCACCAGTCAGTGTACAGATATCTCCTTGAGAGAGAGGGGACTGAGGGACACCAGTCAGTGTACAGATATCTCCCTGAGAGAGACGAACTGAGAGACAAAAGTCAGTGAACAGTTATCGTCTTAAGAGAGAGAGGGGACTGAGAGAGTCCAGTCAGTTTACAGATATCTCACTGTGAGACAGGGGACTGAGATACACCAGTCAGTGTACTGATATCTCCCTGAGAGAGAGGGGACTGAGATACACCAGTCAGTGTACAGATATCTCCCTGAGAGAGAGGGGACTGAGAGACACCAGTCAGTGTACAGATATCTCCCTGAGAGAGAGGGGACTGAGAGACACCAGTCAGTGTACAGATATCTCCCTGAGAGAGAGAGGGGACTGAGAGACACCAGTCAGTGTACAGATATCTCCCTGAGAGAGAGGGGAATGAGAGAGACCAGTCAGTGTACAGAAATCTCCCTGAGAGTGACGGGACTGAGAGACACCAGTCAGTGTACAGATATCTCCCTGAGAGAGAGGGACTGAGAGACACCAGTCAGTGTACAGATATCTCCCTGAGAGAGAGGGGAATGAGAGACAGCAGTCAGTGTACAGTTATCTCCGTGAGAGATAGGGACTGAGAAACATCAGTCAGTGTACATTTATCTCCCTGAGACAGAGGGAGAGAGAGCCAACAGTTAGCATACAGATATCTCCCTGAGAGAGAGAGACTGAGAGTCACCAGTCAGTGTACAGATATCTCCCTGAGAGAGAGGGGACTGAGAGACACCAGTCAGTGTATATATATCTCCCTGAGAGAGAGGGTACTGAGAGACACCAGTCAGTGTACAGATATATCCCTGAGAGAGAGAGGGACTGAGAGACACCAGTCAGTGCACAGATATCTCCCTCAGAGAGAGGGGACTCAGAGACACAATTCAGTGTAGCGATATCTCCCTGAGAGGGAGTGATTGAGAGACCCCAGTCAGTGTACAGATAACTCCCTGAGTGAGGGGGTACTGAGAGACACCAGTCAGTGTACAGATATCTCCCTGAGATAGAGGGGGAACTGAGAGACACCAGTCAGTGTACAGATATCTCCCTGAGAGAGAGAGGGGACTGAGAGACACCAGTCAGTGTACAGATATCTCCCTGAGAGAGAGAGGGACTGAGAGACACCAGTCAGTGTACAGATATCTCCCTGAGAGAGAGAGGACTGAGAGACACCAGTCAGTGTACACATATCTCCCTGAGAGAGAGGGAATGAGAGAGACCAGTCAGTGTACAGATATCTCCCTGAGAGAGAGAGGAACAGAGAGATACCAGTCAGTGTACAGATATCTCCCTGAGAGAGAGGGACTGAGAGACACCAGTCAGTGTACAGATATCTCCCTGAGAGAGAGGGGACTGAGAGACACCAGTCAGTGTACAGATATCTCCCTGAGAGAGAGGATAGAGAGACACCAGTCAGTGTACAGATATCTCCCTGAGAGAGAGGGACTTAGATACACCAGTCAGTGTACAGATATCTCCCTGAGAGAGAGGGACTGAGAGGCACCAGTCAGTGTACAGATATCTCCCTGAGAGAGAGAGGGACTGAGAGACACCAGTCAGTGTACAGATACTCCCTGAGAGAGAGGGACTGAGAGACACCAGTCAGTGTAGATATATCTCCCTGACAGAGAGAGGGGACTGAAAGACACCAGTCAGTGTACAGTTATCTCCCTGACAGAGACGGGACTGAGAGACTCCAGTCAGTGTACAGTTATCTCCCTGAGAGAGAGGGACTGAGAGACATCCGTCAGGTACGTTTATCTCCCTGAGACAGAGGGAGAGAGAGTCAACAGTCAGCATACAGATATGTCCCTGAGAGAGAGAGAGGGACTGAGAGACACCAGTCAGTGTACAGATATCTCCCTGAGAGAGAGGGGACTGAGAGACACCAGTCAGTGTACAGATATCTCTTTGAGAGAGAGGGACTGAGAGACACCTGTCAGTTATCAGATTTCTCCCTGAGAGAGAGGGGACTGAGAGACACCATTAAGTGTACAGATATCTCCCTGAGAGGGAGGGATTGAGAGACACCATTCAGTGTACAGATATCTCCCTGAGATAGAGGGGACTGGGAGACACCAGTCAGTGTACAGATATCTCCCTGACAGAGAGGGTACTGAGAGACACCAGTCAGTGTACAGATATCTCCCTGAGATAGAGGGGACTGAGAGACACCAGTCAGTGTTCAGATATCTCCCTGAGAGAGAGGGGACTGAGAGACACCAGTCAGTGTACAGATATCTCCCTGAGAGAGAGAGAGGGACTGAGAGACACCAGTCAGTGTACAGATATCTCTTTGAGAGGGAGGTGACTGAGAGAGACCAGTCAGTGTACAGATATCTCCCTGTGAGAGCGGGGACTGAGAGACACCAGTCAGTGTACAGATATCTCCCTGAGAGAGCGGGGACTGAGGGACACCAGTCAGTGTTACAGATATCTCCCTGAGAGAGTGAGGGAGTGAGAGATACTAGTCAGTTTACAGATATCTCCCTGAGACAGAGGGACTGAGAGACACCAGTCAGTGTACAGATATCTCCCTGAGCGAGAGGGACTGAGAGAAAACAGCCAGTGTACAGACATCTCCCTCAGACAGTGGGACTGAGAGACACCAGCCAGTGTACAGATATATCCCTGAGAGAGGGAGGGGACCGAAAGACACCAGTCAGTGTACAGTTATCTCCCTGACTGAGACGGGATTGAGAGACACCAGTCAGTGTACAGTTATCTCCGTGAGAGATAGGGACTGAGAGACATCAGTCAGTGTACATTTATCTTTCTGAGACAGAGGGAGAGAGAGCCAACAGTTAGCATACAGATATCTCCCTGAGAGAGAGAGACTGAGAGACACCAGTCAGTGTACTGATATCTCCCTGAGAGAGAGAGGGACTGAGAGACACCAGTCAGTGTGCAGATAACTCCCTGAGTGAGGGGGTACTGAGAGACACCAGTCAGTGTACAGATATCTCCCTGAGATAGAGGGTCCTGAGAGACAGCATTCAGTGTACAGATATCTCCCTGAGAGAGAGGGGACTGAGAGACACCAGTCAGTGTACAGATATCTCCCTGAGAGAGAGGGACTGAGAGACACCAGTCCGTGTACAGATATCTCCCTGAGAGAGAGGGACTGAGAGGCACCAGTCAGTGTACAGATATCTCCTTGAGGGCGAAGTGACTGAGAGACACCAGTGAGTGTACAGATATCTCCCTGAGAGAGAGGGACCGAGAGACATCAGTCAGGTACATTTATCTCCCTGAGACAGAGGGAGAGAGAGTCAACAGTCAGCATACAGATATCTCCCTGAGAGAGAGGGACTGAGAGACACCAGTCAGTGTACCGATAATTCCCTGAGAGAGAAGGGACAGAGAGACACCAGTCAGTGTACAGATATCTCCCTGAGAGAAAGGGACTGAGAGACACCAGTCAGTGTACAGATATCTCCCTGAGAGAGAGGGACTGAGAGTCACCAGTCTGTGTACAGATATCTCCTTGAGGGCGAAGTGACTGAGAGACACCAGTGAGTGTACAGATATCTCCCTGAGAGAGAATGGGTCTGGGAGACAGCAGTCAGTGTACAGATATCTCCTTGAGAGTGAGGGACAGAGAGACACCAGTCAGTGTACAGATATCTCTCGGAGAGAGAGGGGACTGAGAGAAACCAGTCGGTGTACAGATATCTCCCTGAGATTGAGGGACTGAGAGACACCAGACAGTGTTACAGATATCCCCCTGAGAGAGAGAGGGACTGAGAGACACCAGTCAGTGTACAGATATCTCCGTGAGACAGAGGGACTGAGAGACACCAGTCAGTGTTCAGATATCTCCCAGAGAGATAGAGGGACTGAGAGACACCAGTCAGTGTACAGATATCTCCCTGAGAGGGAGGGTTTGAGAGACACCAGTCAGTGTACAGATATCTCCCTGAGATAGAGGGGACTGAGAGACACCAGTCAGTGTACAGGTATCTCCCTGAGATAGAGGGGACTGAGAGACACCAGTCAGTGTTCACATATCTCCCTGAGAGAGAGGGGACTGAGAGACACCAGTCAGTGTACAGATATCTCCCTGAGAGAGAGAGAGGGACTGAGAGACACCAGTCAGTGTACAGATATCTCTTTGAGAGGGAGGTGACTGAGAGAGACCAGTCAGTGTACAGATATCTCCCTGAGAGAGCGGGGACTGAGAGACACCATTCAGTGTACAGATATCTCCCTGAGAGAGCGGGGACTGAGAGACACCAGTCAGTGTTACAGTTATCTCCCTGAGAGAGAGAGGGACTGAGAGATACTAGTCAGTTTACAGATATCTCCCTGAGACAGAGGGACTGAGAGACATCAGTCAGTTTTAAAGATATCTCCCTGAGAAAGAGAGGGACTGAGAGTCACCAGCCAGTGTACAGACATCTCCCTCAGAGAGTGGGACTGAGAGACACCAGCCAGTGTACAGATATTTCCCTGAGAGAGAGAGGGGACTGAAAGACACCAGTCAGTGTACAGTTATCTCCCTGACAGAGTGGCGACTGAGAGAAACCAGTCAGTGTACATTTATCTCCGTGAGAGAGAGGGACTGAGAGACATCAGTCAGTGTACATTTATCTCCCTGAGACAGAGGGAGAGAGAGCCAACAGTTAGCATACAGATATCTCCCTGAGAGAGAGAGAGACTGAGAGACACCAGTCAGTGTACAGACATCTCCCTGAGAGAGAGAGGGACTGAGAGACACCAGTCAGTGTACAGATATCTCCCTCAGAGAGAGGGGACTCAGAGACACAAGTCAGTGTACAGATATCTCCCTGAGAGAGGGGGTACTGAGAGACACCAGTCAGTGTACAGATATCTCCCTGAGAGAGAGGGACTGAGAGACACCAGTCAGTGTACAGATATCTCCCTGAGAGAGAGGGTACTGAGAGACACCACTCAGTGTACTGGTATCTCCCTGAGAGAGAGGTGACTGACAGATATTAGTCAGAGTTCAAATAAATCTTTGAGACAGAGGGTGACTGAGGAACACCATTCAATGAACAGATATCTTCCTGAGAGAGAGTGTACTGAGAGAAACCAGTCATTGTACAGTTATCTACCTGGGAGTGTGTATTGAGAACCACCAGTCAGCATACAGATATCTTGCGGAGAGAGAGGGGACTGAGAGACACCAGTTAGTGTACAGATATCTCTTTGAGAGGGAGCGGACTGAGAGACACCATTCAGTGTACAGATATCTCCCTGAGATAGAGGGGACTGAGAGAGACCAGTCAGTGTACAGATATCTCCCTGAGAGAGAGGGGACTGAGAGACACCAATCAGTGTTCACATATCTCCCTGAGAGAGAGGGACTGAGAGACACAAGTCAGTGAACAGATATCTCCCTGAGAGAGATAGACTGAGAGACACCAGTCAGTGTACAGATATTCCCCTGAGAGAGAGGGACTGATAGACACCAGTCAGTGTACAGATATCTCCCTGAGAGAGAGGGAGTGAGAGACACCAGTCAGTGTACAGATATCTCCCTGAGAGAGAGAGGGGACTGAGAGAGACCAGTCAGTGTACAGATATCCTCCTGAGAGAAAGGGACTGAGAGACACCAGTCAGTGTACAGATATCTCCCTGTGATAGAGGGACTGAGAGACACCAGTAAGTGTACAGATTTCTCTCTGTGAGAGAGAGGGGACTGAGAGACACCAGTTAGTGTACAGATAGCTCCCTGAGAGAGAGGGGGCTGAGAGACACCAGTCAGTTATCAGATTTCTCCCTGAGAGAGAGGGGACTGAGAGACACCATTCAGTGTACAGATATCTCCCTGAGAGGGAGGGTTTGAGAGACACCAGTCAGTGTACAGATATCTCCCTGAGATAGAGGGGACTGAGAGACACCAGTCAGTGTACAGATATCTCCCTGACAGAGAGGGGACTGAGAGACACCAGTCAGTGTACAGGTATATCCCTGAGATAGAGGGGACTGAGAGACACCAGTCAGTGTTCAGATATCTTCCTGAGAGAGAGGGGACTGAGAGACACCAGTCAGTGTACAGATATCTCCCTGAGAGAGAGAGAGGGACTGAGAGACACCAGTCAGTGTACAGATATCTCTTTGAGAGGGAGGTGACTGAGAGACACCATTCAGTGTACAGATATCTCCCTGAGAGAGCGGGGACTGAGAGACACCAGTCAGTGTTACAGATATCTCCCTGAGAGAGAGAGGGACTGAGAGATACTAGTCAGTTTACAGATATCTCCCTGAGACAGAGGGACTGAGAGTCACCAGTCAGTTTTAAAGATATCTCCCTGAGAAAGAGAGGGACTGAGAGACACCAGCCTGTGTACAGACATCTCCCTCACAGAGTGGGACTGAGAGACAACAGCCAGTGTACAGATATTTCCCTGAGAGAGAGAGGGGACTGAAAGACACCAGTCAGTGTACAGTTATCTCCCTGACAGAGTGGGGACTGAGAGACACCAGTTAGTGTACATTTATCTCCGTGAGAGAGAGGGACTGAGAGACATCAGTCAGTGTACATTTATCTCCCTGAGACAGAGGGAGAGAGAGCCAACAGTTAGCATACAGATATCTCCCTGAGAGAGAGAGACTGAGAGGCACCAGTCAGTGTACAAACATCTCCCTGAGAGAGAGAGGGACTGAGAGACACCAGTCAGTGTACAGATATCTCCCTCAGAGAGAGGGGACTCAGAGACACACGTCAGTGTACAGATATCTCCCTGAGAGAGGGGGTACTGAGAGACAGCAGTCAGTGTACAGATATCTCCCTGAGAGAGAGGGACTGAGAGACACCAGTCAGTGTACAGATATCTCCCTGAGAGAGAGGGGACTGAGAGACACCACTCAGTGTACTGGTATCTCCCTGAGAGAGAGGTGACTGACAGATATTAGTCAGAGTTCAAATAAATCTTTGAGACAGAGGGTGACTGAGGAACACCATTCAATGAACAGATATCTTCCTGAGAGAGAGTGTACTGAGAGAAACCAGTCATTGTACAGTTATCTCCCTGGGAGTGTGTATTGAGAACCACCAGTCAGCATACAGATATCTTGCGGAGAGAGAGGGGACTGAGAGACACCAGTTAGTGTACAGATATCTCTTTGAGAGGGAGCGGACTGAGAGACACCATTCAGTGTACAGATATCACCCTGAGATAGAGGGGACTGAGAGAGACCAGTCAGTGTACAGATATCTCCCTGAGAGAGAGGGGACTGAGAGACACCAGTCAGTGTTCACATATCTCCCTGAGAGAGAGGGACTGAGAGACACAAGTCAGTGAACAGATATCTCCCTGAGAGAGAGAGACTGAGAGACACCAGTCAGTGTACAGATATCTCCCTGAGAGAGAGGGACTGATAGACACCAGTCAGTGTACAGATATCTCCCTGAGAGAGAGGGAGTGAGAGACACCAGTCAGTGTACAGATATCTCCCTGAGAGAGAGAGGGGACTGAGAGAGACCAGTCAGTGTACAGATATCCTCCTGAGAGAAAGGGACTGAGAGACACCAGTCAGTGTACAGATATCTCCCTGTGATAGAGGGACTGAGAGACACCAGTCAGTGTACAGATTTCTCTCTGTGAGAGAGAGGGGACTGAGAGACACCAGTTAGTGTACAGATAGCTCCCTGAGAGAGAGAGGAGACTGAGAGACACCAGTCAGTGTACAGATATCTCCCTGAGAGTGAGGGACTGAGAGACACCAGTCAGTGTACAGATATCTCCTTAAGAGAGATATTGGACTGAGAGACTCCAGTCAGTTTACAGATATCTCACTGTGAGACAGGGGACGGAGATACACCAGTCAGTGTACAGATATCTCCCTGAGAGAGAGGGACTGAGAGACACCATCCAGTGTACAGGTATCTCCCTGAGAGAGAGAGGGACTGAGAGACACCAGTCAGTGTACAGATATCTCCCTGAGAGAGAGGGACTGAGAGACACCAGTCAGTGTACAGATATCTCCCTGAGAGAGAGAAAGTGAGAGACACCAGTTAGTATACAGATATCTCCCTGAGAGAGAGATGGGACTGAGAGACACCTGTCAGTGCACAGATATCGCCCTGAGAGAGAGGGAATGAGAGACACCAGTCAGTGTACAGTTTTCTCCCGGACAGAGACGGGACTGAGAGACACCAGTCAGTGTACAGTTATCTCCGTGAGAGAGCGGGACTGAGAGACATCAGTCAGTGTACAGATATCTCCCTGAGAGAGAGGGACTGAGAGACACTATTCAGTGTACAGATATCTCCCTGAGAGAGAGGGGACTGAGAGACACCAGTCAGTGTACAGATATCTCCCTGAGACTGAGGGAGAGAGAATCAAGTCAGCATAAAGATATCTCCCTCAGAGAGAGGGACATGCAGTAACCTTCAGTGTGCAGATATCTTCATGAGAGAGAGAGTGGACTGAGAGACACCATTCAGTGTACAGATATCTCACTGAGAGAGAGGGACTGAGAGACACCAGTCAGTGTACCGATAATTCCTTGGGAGAGAGGGGACTGAGAGACACCAGTCAATGCAGAGATATCTCCCTGAGTGAGAGGGACTGAGAGACATCAGTCAGGGTACAGATATCTCCCTGAGCGAGAGGGGACTGAGAGACACCAGTCAGTGTGCAGATATCTCCCTGAGAGTGTGGGGACTGAGAGCCACCAGTCAGTGCACAGATATCTCCCAGAGAGAGAGAGTGGACTGAGAGACACCAGTCAGTGTACAGATATCTCCCTGAGAGTGAGGGGACTGAGAGACACCAGTCAGTGTACAGATATCTCCCTGAGAGAGAGAGGGGACTGAGAGACACCAGTCAGTGTACAGATATCTCCCTGAGAGAGAGGGACTGAGAGAGACCAGTCAGTGTACAGATATCTCCCTGAGAGAGAGGGGACTGAAGGACACCAGTCAGTGAACAGATATCTCCCTGAGAGAGAGAGAGGGACTGAGAGACACCAGTCAGTGTACAGATATCTCCCTGAAGAGAGGGGACTGAGGGACACCAGTCAGTTTACAGATATCTCCCTGAGAGAGAGAGGGACTGAGAGACACCAGTCAGTGTACAGATATCTCCCTGAGAGAGAGAGGGGTCTGAGAGACACCAGTCAGTGTACAGATATCCCCTTGAGATAGAGGGACTGAGAGACACCAGTCAGTGTACAGATATCTCCCTGAGAGAGATAGGGACTGAGAGAGACCAGTCAGTGTACAGATATGTCCCTGAGAGATTAGGTACTGAGAGACATCAGTCTGTGTACAGATATCACCCTGAGAGAGAGGGACTGAGAGACACCAGTTAGTGTACAGATATCTCTTTGAGAGGGAGGGGACAGAGAGACACCAGTCAGTGTACAGATATCTCCCCGAGAGAGAGAGGGACTGAGAGACACCAGTCAGTGTACAGATATCTCCCTGAGAGAGAGGGGACTGAGAGACAAAAGTCAGTGTACAGATATCTCCCTGAGATAGATACACTGAGAGACACCAGTCAGTGTACAGATATCTCCCTGAGAGAGAGGGACTGAGAGACACCAGTCAGTGTACAGATATCTCCATGAGAGAGAGGGACTGAGAGACACCTGTCAGTTTTAAAGATATCTCCCTGAGAAAGAGAGGGACTGAGAGACACCAGTCAGTGTACAGATATCTCCCTGAGAGAGAGGGACTGAGAGACACCAGTCAGTGTACAGATATCTCCCTGAGAGAGAGAGTGACTGAGAGACACCAGTGAGTGTATAGATATCTCCCTGAGAGAGAGGGACTGAGAGACGCCATTCAGTGTACAGATATCTCTTTGAGAGGGAGGGGACTGAGAGACACCAGTCAGTGCACAGATATCTCCCTGAGATAGAGGGTACTGAGAGACAGCAGTCAGTGTACAGATATCTCCCTGAGAGAGGGGGAACTGAGAGACACCAGTCAGTGTACAGATATCTCCCTGAGAGAGAGGGGACTGAGAGACACCACTCTGTGTACTGGTATCTCCCTGAGAGAGAGGTGACTGACAGATATTAGTCAGAGTTCAAATAAATCTTTGAGAGAGAGGGTGACTGAGGTACACCATTCAATGAACAGATATCTTCCTGAGAGTGAGTAAACTGAGAGAAACCAGTCATTGTACAGTTATCTCCCTGGGAGTGTGTATTGAGAACCACCAATCAGCATACAGATATCTTGCGGAGAGAGAGGGGACTGAGAGACACCAGTTAGTGTACAGATATCTCTTTGAGAGGGAGCGGACTGAGAGACACCATTCAGTGTACAGATATCTCCCTGAGATAGAGGGGACTGAGAGAGACCAGTCAGTGTACAGATATCTCCCTGAGAGAGAGGAGACTGAGAGACACCAGTCAGTGTTCACATATCTCCCTGAGAGAGAGGGACTGAGAGACACAAGTCAGTGAACAGATATCTCCATGAGAGAGATAGACTGAGAGACACCAGTCAGTGTACAGGTATCTCCCTGAGAGAGAGGGACTGATAGACACCAGTCAGTGTACAGATATCTCCCTGAGAGAGAGGGAGTGAGAGACACCAGTCAGTGTACAGATATCTCCCTGAGAGATAGAGGGGACTGAGAGAGACCAGTCAGTGTACAGATATCCCCCTGAGAGACAGGGACTGATAGACACCAGTCAGTGTACAGATATCTCCCTGAGATAGAGGGACTGATAGACACCAGTCAGAGTACAGATTTCTCTCTGTGAGAGAGAGGGGACTGAGAGACACCTGTTAGTGTACAGATAGCTCCCTGAGAGAGAGAGGAGACTGAGAGACACCAGTCAGTATACAGATATCTCCCTGAGAGTGAGGGACTGAGAGACACCAGTCAGTGTACAGATATCTCCCTAAGAGAGATAGGGGACTGAGAGACTCCATTCAGTTTACAGATATCTCACTGTGAGACAGGGGACGGAGATACACCAGTCAGTGTACAGATATCTCCCTGAGAGAGAGGGACTGAGAGACACCATCCAGTGTACAGGTATCTCCCTGAGAGAGAGAGGGACTGAGAGACACCAGTCAGTGTACAGATATCTCCCTGAGATATAGGGACTGAGAGAGACCAGTCAGTGTACAGATATCTCCCTGAGAGAGAGAAAGTGAGAGACACCAGTTAGTATACAGATATCTCGCTGAGAGAGAGATGGGACAGAGAGACACCTGTCAGTGTACAGATATCGCCCTGAGAGAGAGGGACTGAGAGACACCAGTCAGTGTACAGTTATCTCCCTGACAGAGACGGGACTGATAGACACCAGTCAGTGTACAGTTATCTCCGTGAGAGAGCGGGACTGAGAGACATCAGTCAGTGTACAGATATCTCCCTGAGAGAGAGGGACTGAGAGACACTAGTCAGTGTACAGATATCTCCCTGAGAGAGTGGGGACTGAGAGACACCAGTCAGTGTACAGATATCTCCCTGAGAGAGTGGGACTGAGAGACACTAGTCAGTGTACAGATATCTCCCTGAGAGAGAGGGATTGAGAGACACAAGTCAGTGTACAGATATCTCCCTGAGAGAGAGGGACTGAGAGACACCAGTCAGTGTACCGATATCTCCCTGAGAGAGAGATGGACTGAGAAAAACCAGTCAGTGTACAGATATCTCCCTGAGACAGAGGGAGAGAGAATCAAGTCCGCATACAGATATCTCCCTCAGAGAGAGGGACATGCAGTAACCTTCAGTGTGCAGATATCTTCATGAGAGAGAGATGGACTGAGAGACACCATTCAGTGTACAGATATCTCACTGAGAGAGAGGGACTGAGAGACACTAGTCAGTGTACCGATAATTCCTTGGGAGAGAGGGGACTGAGAAACACCAGTCAATGCAGAGATATCTCCCTGAGTGAGAGGGACTGAGAGACATCAGTCAGGGTACAGATATCTCCCTGAGCGAGAGGGGACTGAGAGACACCAGTCAGTGTGCAGATATCTCCCTGAGAGAGTGGGGACTGAGAGACACCAGTCAGTGTACAGATATCTCCCAGAGAGAGAGAGTGGACTGAGAGAAACCAGTCAGTGTACAGATATCTCCCTGAGAGAGAGGGGACTGAGAGACACCAGTCAGTGTACAGATATCTCCCTGAGAGAGAGAGGGGACTGAGAGACACCAGTCAGTGTACAGATATCTCCCTGAGAGAGAGGGACTGAGAGAGAACAGTCAGTGTACAGATATCTCCCTGAGAGAGAGGTGACTGACGGACACCAGTCAGTGACCAGATATCGCCCTGAGAGAGAGAGAGGGACTGAGAGACACCAGTCAGTGTACAGATACCTCCCTGAAGAGAGGGGAGTGATGGACACCAGTCAGTGTACAGATATCTCCCTGAGAGAGAGGGACTGAGAGTCACCAGTCAGTGTACATATATCTCCCTGAGAGAGAGAGTGACTGAGAGACACCAGTGAGTGTATAGATATCTCCCTGAGAGAGAGGGACTGAGAGACACCATTCAGTGTACAGATATCTCTTTGAGAGGGAGGGGACTGAGAGACACCAGTCAGTGTACAGATATCTCCCTGAGATAGAGGGTACTGAGAGACAGCAGTCAGTGTACAGATATCTCCCTGAGAGAGGGGGAACTGAGAGACACCAGTCAGTGTACAGATATCTCCCCGAGAGAGAGGGGACTGAGAGACACCACTCTGTGTACTGGTATCTCCCTGAGAGAGAGGTGACTGACAGATATTAGTCAGAGTTCAAATAAATCTTTGAGAGAGAGGGTGACTGAGGTACACCATTCAATGAACAGATATCTTCCTGAGAGTGAGTGTACTGAGAGAAACCAGTCATTGTACAGTTATCTCCCTGGGAGTGTGTATTGAGAACCACCAGTCAGCATACAGATATCTTGCGGAGAGAGAGGGGACTGAGAGACACCAGTTAGTGTACAGATATCTCTTTGAGAGGGAGCGGACTGAGAGACACCATTCAGTGTACAGATATCTCCCTGAGATAGAGGGGACTGAGAGAGACCAGTCAGTGTACAGATATCTCCCTGAGAGAGAGGGGACTGAGAGACACCAGTCAGTGTTCACATATCTCCCTGAGAGAGAGGGACTGAGAGACACAAGTCAGTGAACAGATATCTCCATGAGAGAGATAGACTGAGAGACACCAGTCAGTGTACAGGTATCTCCCTGAGAGAGAGGGACTGATAGACACCAGTCAGTGTACAGATATCTCCCTGAGAGAGAAGGAGTGAGAGACACCAGTCAGTGTACAGATATCTCCCTGAGAGATAGAGGGGACTGAGAGAGACCAGTCAGTGTACAGATATCCCCCTGAGAGACAGGGACTGAGAGACACCAGTCAGTGTACAGATATCTCCCTGAGATAGAGGGACTGAGAGACACCAGTCAGAGTACAGATTTCTCTCCGTGAGAGAGAGGGAACTGAGAGACACCTGTTAGTCTACAGATAGCTCCCTGAGAGAGAGAGGAGACTGAGAGACACCAGTCAGTATACAGATATCTCCCTGAGAGTGAGGGACTGAGAGACACCAGTCAGTGTACAGATATCTCCCTAAGAGATATAGGGGACTGAGAGACTCCATTCAGTTTACAGATATCTCACTGTGAGACAGGGGACGGAGATACACCAGTCAGTGTACAGATATCTCCCTGAGAGAGAGGGACTGAGAGACACCATCCAGTGTACAGGTATCTCCCTGAGAGAGAGAGGGACTGAGAGACACCAGTCAGTGTACAGATATCTCCCTGAGATATAGGGACTGAGAGAGACCAGTCAGTGTACAGATATCTCCCTGAGAGAGAGAAAGTGAGAGACACCAGTTAGTATACAGATATCTCGCTGAGAGAGAGATGGGACTGAGAGACACCTGTCAGTGTACAGATATCGCCCTGAGAGAGAGGGACTGAGAGACACCAGTCAGTGTACAGTTATCTCCCTGACAGAGACGGGACTGATAGACACCAGTCAGTGTAGAGTTATCTCCGTGAGAGAGCGGGACTGAGAGACATCAGTCAGTGTACATATATCTCCCTGAGAGAGTGGGACTGAGAGACACTAGTCAGTGTACAGATATCTCCCTGAGAGAGTGGGGACTGAGAGACACCAGTCAGTGTACAGATATCTCCCTGAGAGAGTGGGACTGAGAGACACTAGTCAGTGTACAGATATCTCCCTGAGAGAGAGGGATTGAGAGACACAAGTCAGTGTACAGATATCTCCCTGAGAGAGAGGGACTGAGAGACACCAGTCAGTGTACCGATATCTCCCTGAGAGAGAGATGGACTGAGACACACCAGTCAGTGTACAGATATCTCCCTGAGACAGAGGGAGAGAGAATCAAGTCCGCATACAGATATCTCCCTCAGAGAGAGGGACATGCAGTAACCTTCAGTGTGCAGATATCTTCATGAGAGAGAGATGGACTGAGAGACACCATTCAGTGTACAGATATCTCACTGAGAGAGAGGGACTGAGAGACACTAGTCAGTGTACCGATAATTCCTTGGGAGAGAGGGGACTGAGAAACACCAGTCAATGCAGAGATATCTCCCTGAGTGAGAGGGACTGAGAGACATCAGTCAGGGTACAGATATCTCCCTGAGCGAGAGGGGACTGAGAGACACCAGTCAGTGTGCAGATATCTCCCTGAGAGAGTGGGGACTGAGAGACACCAGTCAGTGTACAGATATCTCCCAGAGAGAGAGAGTGGACTGAGAGACACCAGTCAGTGTACAGATATCTCCCTGAGAGAGAGGGGACTGAGAGTCACCAGTCAGTGTACAGATATCTCCCTGAGAGAGAGGGACTGAGAGAGAACAGTCAGTGTACAGATATCTCCCTGAGAGAGAGGTGACTGACGGACACCAGTCAGTGACCAGATATCTCCCTGAGAGAGAGAGAGGGACTGAGAGACACCAGTCAGTGTACAGATACCTCCCTGAAGAGAGGGGAGTGATGGACACCAGTCAGTGTACAGATATCTCCCTGAGAGAGAGGGACTGAGAGTCACCAGTCAGTGTACAGATATCTCCCTGAGAGAGAGGGGACTGAGAGACACCACTCTGTGTACTGGTATCTCCCTGAGAGAGAGGTGACTGACAGATATTAGTCAGAGTTCAAATAAATCTTTGAGAGAGAGGGTGACTGAGGTACACCATTCAATGAACAGATATCTTCCTGAGAGTGAGTGTACTGAGAGAAACCAGTCATTGTACAGTTATCTCCCTGGGAGTGTGTATTGAGAACCACCAGTCAGCATACAGATATCTTGCGGAGAGAGAGGGGACTGAGAGACACCAGTTAGTGTACAGATATCTCTTTGAGAGGGAGCGGACTGAGAGACACCATTCAGTGTACAGATATCTCCCTGAGATAGAGGGGACTGAGAGAGACCAGTCAGTGTACAGATATCTCCCTGAGAGAGAGGGGACTGAGAGACACCAGTCAGTGTTCACATATCTCCCTGAGAGAGAGGGACTGAGAGACACAAGTCAGTGAACAGATATCTCCATGAGAGAGATAGACTGAGAGACACCAGTCAGTGTACAGGTATCTCCCTGAGAGAGAGGGACTGATAGACACCAGTCAGTGTACAGATATCTCCCTGAGAGAGAGGGAGTGAGAGACACCAGTCAGTGTACAGATATCTCCCTGAGAGATAGAGGGGACTGAGAGAGACCAGTCAGTGTACAGATATCCCCCTGAGAGACAGGGACTGAGAGACACCAGTCAGTGTACAGATATCTCCCTGAGATAGAGGGACTGAGAGACACCTCAGAGTACAGATTTCTCTCTGTGAGAGAGAGGGAACTGAGAGACACCTGTTAGTCTACAGATAGCTCCCTGAGAGAGAGAGGAGACTGAGAGACACCAGTCAGTATACAGATATCTCCCTGAGAGTGAGGGACTGAGAGACACCAGTCAGTGTACAGATATCTCCCTAAGAGAGATAGGGGACTGAGAGACTCCATTCAGTTTACAGATATCTCACTGTGAGACAGGGGACGGAGATACACCAGTCAGTGTACAGATATCTCCCTGAGAGAGAGGGACTGAGAGACACCATCCAGTGTACAGGTATCTCCCTGAGAGAGAGAGGGACTGAGAGACACCAGTCAGTGTACAGATATCTCCCTGAGATATAGGGACTGAGAGAGACCAGTCAGTGTACAGATATCTCCCTGAGAGAGAGAAAGTGAGAGACACCAGTTAGTATACAGATATCTCGCTGAGAGAGAGATGGGACTGAGAGACACCTGTCAGTGTACAGATATCTCCCTGAGATAGAGGGTACTGAGAGACAGCAGTCAGTGTACAGATATCTCCCTGAGAGAGGGGGAACTGAGAGACACCAGTCAGTGTACAGATATCTCCCTGAGAGAGAGGGGACTGAGAGACACCACTCTGTGTACTGGTATCTCCCTGAGAGAGAGGTGACTGACAGATATTAGTCAGAGTTCAAATAAATCTTTGAGAGAGAGGGTGACTGAGGAACACCATTCAATGAACAGATACCTTCCTGAGAGAGAGTGTACTGAGAGAAACCAGTCATTGTACAGTTATCTCCCTGGGAGTGTGTATTGAGAACCACCAGTCAGCATACAGATATCTTGCGGAGAGAGAGGGGACTGAGAGTCACCAGTTAGTGTACAGATATCTCTTTGAGAGGGAGCGGACTGAGAGACACCATTCAGTGTACAGATATCTCCCTGAGATAGAGGGGACTGAGAGAGACCAGTCAGTGTACAGATATCTCCCTGAGAGAGAGGGGACTGAGAGACACCAGTCAGTGTTCACATATCTCCCTGAGAGAGAGGGACTGAGAGACACAAGTCAGTGAACAGATATCTCCATGAGAGAGATAGACTGAGAGACACCAGTCAGTGTACAGGTATCTCCCTGAGAGAGAGGGACTGATAGACACCAGTCAGTGTACAGATATCTCCCTGAGAGAGAGGGAGTGAGAGACACCAGTCAGTGTACAGATATCTCCCTGAGAGATAGAGGGGACTGAGAGAGACCAGTCAGTGTACAGATATCCCCCTGAGAGACAGGGACTGAGAGACACCAGTCAGTGTACAGATATCTCCCTGAGATAGAGGGACTGAGAGACACCAGTCAGAGTACAGATTTCTCTCTGTGAGAGAGAGGGGACTGAGAGACACCTGTTAGTGTACAGATAGCTCCCTGAGAGAGAGAGGAGACTGAGAGACACCAGTCAGTATACAGATATCTCCCTGAGAGGGAGGGACTGAGAGACACCAGTCAGTGTACAGATATCTCCCTAAGAGAGATAGGGGACTGAGAGACTCCATTCAGTTTTCAGATATCTCACTGTGAGACAGGGGACGGAGATACACCAGTCAGTGTACAGATATCTCCCTGAGAGAGAGGGACTGAGAGACACCATCCAGTGTACAGGTATCTCCCTGAGAGAGAGAGGGACTGAGAGACACCAGTCAGTGTACAGATATCTCCCTGAGATATAGGGACTGAGAGAGACCAGTCAGTGTACAGATATCTCCCTGAGAGAGAGAAAGTGAGAGACACCAGTTAGTATACAGATATCTCGCTGAGAGAGAGATGGGACAGAGAGACACCTGTCAGTGTACAGATATCGCCCTGAGAGAGAGGGACTGAGAGACACCAGTCAGTGTACAGTTATCTCCCTGACAGAGACGGGACTGATAGACACCAGTCAGTGTACAGTTATCTCCGTGAGAGAGCGGGACTGAGAGACATCAGTCAGTGTACAGATATCTCCCTGAGAGAGAGGGACTGAGAGACACTAGTCAGTGTACAGATATCTCCCTGAGAGAGTGGGGACTGAGAGACACCAGTCAGTGTACAGATATCTCCCTGAGAGAGTGGGACTGAGAGACACTAGTCAGTGTACAGATATCTCCCTGAGAGAGAGGGATTGAGAGACACAAGTCAGTGTACAGATATCTCCCTGAGAGAGAGGGACTGAGAGACACCAGTCAGTGTACCGATATCTCCCTGAGAGAGAGATGGACTGAGACACACCAGTCAGTGTACAGATATCTCCCTGAGACAGAGGGAGAGAGAATCAAGTCCGCATACAGATATCTCCCTCAGAGAGAGGGACATGCAGTAACCTTCAGTGTGCAGATATCTTCAAGAGAGAGAGATGGACTGAGAGACACCATTCAGTGTACAGATATCTCACTGAGAGAGAGGGACTGAGAGACACTAGTCAGTGTACCGATAATTCCTTGGGAGAGAGGGGACTGAGAAACACCAGTCAATGCAGAGATATCTCCCTGAGTGAGAGGGACTGAGAGACATCAGTCAGGGTACAGATATCTCCCTGAGCGAGAGGGGACTGAGAGACACCAGTCAGTGTGCAGATATCTCCCTGAGAGAGTGGGGACTGAGAGACACCAGTCAGTGTACAGATATCTCCCAGAGAGAGAGACTGGACTGAGAGACACCAGTCAGTGTACAGATATCTCCCTGAGAGAGAGGGGACTGAGAGACACCAGTCAGTGTACAGATATCTCCCTGAGAGAGAGAGGGGACTGAGAGACACCAGTCAGTGTACAGATATCTCCCTGAGAGAGAGGGACTGAGAGAGAACAGTCAGTGTACAGATATCTCCCTGAGAGAGAGGTGACTGACGGACACCAGTCAGTGACCAGATATCTCCCTGAGAGAGAGAGAGGGACTGAGAGACACCAGTCAGTGTACAGATACCTCCCTGAAGAGAGGGGAGTGATGGACACCAGTCAGTGTACAGATATCTCCCTGAGAGAGAGAGGGGTCTGAGAGACACCAGTCAGTGTACAGATATCCCCCTGAGAGAGAGGGACTGAGAGACACCAGTCAGTGCACAGATATCTCCCTGAGAGAGAGAGAGGGACTGAGAGACACCAGTCAGTGTACAGATATGTCCCTGAGAGATTAGGTACTGAGAGACATCAGTCTGTGTACAGATATCTCCCTGAGAGAGATACACTGAGAGACACCAGTCAGTGTAGAGATATCTCCCTGAGAGAGAGGGAGTGAGAGACACCAGTCAGTGTACAGATATCTCCATGAGAGAGAGGGACTGAGAGACACCAGTCTGTTTTAAAGATATCTTCCTGAGAAAGAGAGGGACTGAGAGACACCAGTCAGTGTACAGATATCTCCCTGAGAGAGAGAGTGACTGAGAGAAACCAGTGAGTGTATAGATTTCTTCCTGAGAGAGAGGGACTGAGAGACACCATTCAGTATACAGATATCTCCCTGAGAGAGAGGGGACTGAGAGACACCAGTTAGTGTACAGATATCTCCCTGAGAGAGAGGGACTGAGAGACAAAAGTCAGTGTACAGATATCTCCCTGAGAGAGATACACTGAGAGTCACCAGTCAGTGTACAGATATCTCCCTGAGAGAGAGGGACTGAGAGACACCAGTCAGTGTACAGATATCTCCATGAGAGAGAGGGACTGAGAGACACCAGTCAGTTTTAAAGATATCTCCCTGAGAAAGAGAGGGACTGAGAGACACCAGTTTGTGTACAGATATCTCCCTGAGAGATAGGGACTGAGAGACACCAGTCAGTGTTCAGATATCTCCCTGAGAGAGAGAGAGGGACTGAGAGACACCAGTCAGTATACAGATATCCCCCTGAGAGAGAGAGGGACTGAGAGAAACCAGTCAATTTACAAATATCTCCCTGAGTGAGAGGGACTGAGAGACACCAGTCAGTGTACAGATATCTCCATGAGAGAGAGAGCGACTGAGAGACACCAGTGAGTGTATAGATATCTCCCTGAGAGAGAGAGGGACTGAGAGACACCAGTCAGTGTACAGATATCTCCCTGAGAGAGAGGGGACTGAGAGACACCAGTCAGTGTACAGATATCTCCCTGAGAGGGACGGGACTGAGAGAGACCAATCAGTGTACAGATATCTCCCTGAGAGAGAGGGGACTGAGAGACACCAGTCAGTGTACAGATATCTCCCTGAGAGAGAGGGGGACTGAGAGACACCAGTCAGTGAACAGATATCTCCCTGAGAGAGAGGGACTGAGAGACACCAGTCAGTGTACAGATATCTCCCTGAGAGAGAGACGGGACTGAGAGACACAAGTCAGGGTACAGATATCTCCCTGAGAGAGAGGGGACTGAGAGACACCAGTCAGTGCACAGATATCTCCCTGAGATAGAGGGTCTGAGAGACACCAGTCAGTGTACAGATATCTCCCTGAGAGAGAGGGGACTGAGAGACACCAGTCAGTGCACAGATATCTCCCTGAGAGAGAGAGGGACTGAGAGACACCAGTCAGTGTACAGATATCTCCCTGAGATAGAGGGACTGAGAGAGACCAGTCAGTGTACAGATATCTCCCTGAGAGAGATGGGGACTGAGAGACACCAGTCAGTGTACAGATATCTCCCTGAGAGAGAGGGGACTGAGAGACACCAGTCAGTGTACAGATATCTCCCTGAGAGGGACGGGACTGAGAGAGACCAATCAGTGTACAGATATCTCCCTGAGAGAGAGGGGACTGAGAGACACCAGTCAGTGTACAGATATCTCCCTGAGAGAGAGGGGGACTGAGAGACACCAGTCAGTGAACAGATATCTCCCTGAGAGAGAGGGACTGAGAGACACCAGTCAGTGTACAGATATCTCCCTGAGAGAGAGACGGGACTGAGAGACACAAGTCAGGGTACAGATATCTCCCTGAGAGAGAGGGGACTGAGAGACACCAGTCAGTGCACAGATATCTCCCTGAGATAGAGGGTCTGAGAGACACCAGTCAGTGTACAGATATCTCCCTGAGAGAGAGGGGACTGAGAGACACCAGTCAGTGCACAGATATCTCCCTGAGAGAGAGAGGGACTGAGAGACACCAGTCAGTGTACAGATATCTCCCTGAGATAGAGGGACTGAGAGAGACCAGTCAGTGTACAGATATCTCCCTGAGAGAGATGGGGACTGAGAGACACCAGTCAGTGTACAGATATCTCCCTGAGAGAGAGAGGGGACTGAGAGACACCAGTCAGTGTGCAGATATCTCCCTGAGAGAGAGGGGACTGAGAGACACCAGTCAGTTTACAGTTATCTCCCTGAGAGAGAGGGGACTGAGAGACACCAGTCAGTGTACAGATATCTCCCTGAGAGAGACGGGACTGAGAGACACCAGTCAGTGTTCAGTTATCTCCGTGGGAGAGAGGGATTGAGAGACATCAGTCAGGTTCATTTATCTCCCTGAGACAGAGGGAGAGAGAGGCAACAGTCAGCATACAGATTTCTCCCTGAGAGAGAGAGGGACTGAGAGACACAAGTCAGTGTACAGATATCTCTTTGAGAGAGAGGGGTCTGAGAAACACCAGTCAGTGTACCGATAATTCCCTGAGAGAGAAGGGACTGAGAGACACCAGTCAGTGCACAGATATCTCCCTGAGAGAGAGGGGACTGAGAGACACCAGTCAGTGTACAGATATCTCCCTGAGAGAGAGAGGGACAGAGAGACACCAGTCAGTGTACAGATATCTCTTGGAGAGAGACGGGACTGAGAGACACCAGTCGGTGTACAGATATCTCCCTGAGAGAGAGGGACTGAGAGACACCAGACAGTGTTACAGAAATCCCCGTGAGAGAGAGAGGGACTGAGAGACACCAGTCAGTGTACAGATATCTCCGTGAGACAGAGGGACTGAGTGACACCAGTCAGTGTACAGATATCTCCCTGAGAGAGAGAGGGACTGAGAGACACCAGTCAGTGTACAGATATCTCCCTGAGAGAGAGGGGACTGAGAGACACCAGTCAGTTATCAGATATCTCCCTGAGAGAGAGGGGACTGAGAGACACCATTCAGTGTACAGATAACTCCCTGAGAGGGAGGGATTGAGAGACACCAGTCAGTGTACAGATATCTCCCTGAGATAGAGGTGACTGAGAGAAACCAGTCAGTGTACAGACATCTCCCTGACAGAGAGGGGACTGAGAGACACCAGTCAGTGTACAGATATCTCCCTGAGAGAGAGGGGACTGAGAGACACCAGTCAGTGTTCAGATATCTCCCTGAGAGAGAGGGGACTGAGAGACACCAGTCAGTGTACAGATAACTCCCTGAGAGAGAGAGAGGGACTGAGAGACACCAGTCAGTGTACAGATATCTGTTTGAGAGGGAGGTGACTGAGAGAGACCTGTCAGTGTACAGATATCTCCCTGAGAGAGCGGGGACTGAGAGACACCAGTCAGTGTACAGATATCTCCCTGAGAGAGCGGGGACTGAGCGACACCAGTCAGTGTTTCAGATATCTCCCTGAGAGAGAGGGGACTGAGAGACACCAGTCAGTTATCAGATATCTCCCTGAGAGAGAGGGGACTGAGAGACACCATTCAGTGTACAGATAACTCCCTGAGAGGGAGGGATTGAGAGACACCAGTCAGTGTACAGATATCTCCCTGAGATAGAGGTGACTGAGAGACACCAGTCAGTGTACAGACATCTCCCTGACAGAGAGGGGACTGAGAGACACCAGTCAGTGTACAGATATCTCCCTGAGAGAGAGGGGACTGAGAGACACCAGTCAGTGTACAGATAACTCCCTGAGAGAGAGAGAGGGACTGAGAGACACCAGTCAGTGTACAGATATCTGTTTGAGAGGGAGGTGACTGAGAGAGACCTGTCAGTGTACAGATATCTCCCTGAGAGAGCGGGGACTGAGAGACACCAGTCAGTGTACAGATATCTCCCTGAGAGAGCGGGGACTGAGAGACACCAGTCAGTGTTACAGAAATCTCCCTGAGAGAGAGAGGGACTGAGAGACACCAGTCAGTTTACAGATATCTCCCTGAGACAGAGGGACTGAGAGACACCAGTCAGTGTACATATATCTCCCTGAGAGAGAGGGACTGAGAGACACCAGCCAGTGTACAGACATCTCCCTCAGAGAGTGGGACTGAGAGACACCAGTCAGTGTACAGATATCTCCCTGAGAGAGAGAGGGGACTGAAAGACACCAGTCAGTGTACAGTTATCTCCGTGAGAGAGAGGGACTGAGAGACATCAGTCAGTGTACATTTATCTCCCTGAGACAGAGGGAGAGAGAGCCAACAGTCAGCATACAGATATCTCCCTGAGAGAGAGAGACTGAGAGACACCAGTCAGTGTACAGATATCTCCCTGAGAGAGAGAGGGACTGAGAGACACCAGTCAGTGTACAGATATCTCCCTGAGAGAGAGGGACTGAGAGACACCAGTCAGTGTACAGATATCTCCGTGAGAGAGGGGGAACTGAGAGAAACCAGTCAGAGTAGAGATATCTCCCTGAGAGTGAGGGACTGAGAGACACCAGTCAGTGTACAGATATCTCCCTGAGAGGGAGTGATTGAGAGACACTAGTCAGTGTGCAGATATCTCCCTGAGAGAGTGGGGACTGAGGGACACCAGTCAGTGTACAGATATCTCCCAGAGAGAGAGGGGACTGAGAGACACCATTCAGTGTACAGATTTCTCCCGGAGAGAGAGGGGACTGAGAGACACCAGTCAGTGTACAGATATCTCCCTGAGAGAGAGGGACTGAGAGACACCAGTCAGTGTACAGATATCTCCCTGAGAGAGAGGGACTGAGAGACACCAGTCAGTGTACAGATATCACCCTGAGAGAGGGGACTGAGAGACACTAGTCAGTGTACAGATATCTCCCTGAGAGAGAGGGGACTGAGAGACACCAGTCAGTGTACAGATATCTCCCTGAGAGAGAGGGGACTGAGAGACACCAATCAGTGTACTGGTATCCTCCTGAGAGAGAGGTGACTGACAGATATTAGTCAGAGTTCAAATAAATCTTTGAGACAGAGGGTGACTGAGGAACACCATTCAATGAACAGATATCTTCCTGAGAGAGAGTGTACTGAGACAAACCAGTCATTGTACAGTTTTCTCCCTGGGAGTGTGTATTGAGAACCACCAGTCAGCATACAGATATCTTGCTGAGAGAGAGGGGACGGAGAGACACCAGTTAGTGTACAGATATCTCCCTGAGAGAGAGAGGGGACTGTGAGACACCAGTCAGTGTACAGATATGTCCCTGAGAGAGCAGGGACTGAGAGACACCAGTCAGTGTACAGATATCTCCCTGAGAGCGAGGGGGACTGAGAGACACCAGTCAGTGTACAGATATCTCCCTGAGAGCGAGGGGGACTGAGAGACAAAAGTCAGTGTACAGATACCTCCCTGAGAGAGAGAAGGGACTGAGAGACACCAGTCAGTGTACAGATATCTCCCTGAGACAGAGGGACTGAGAGACACCAGTCAGTGTTCAGATATCTCCCTGAGAGAGAGAGACTGAGAGACACCAGTCAGTGTTCAGATATCTCCCTGAGATGAGAGGGGACTGAGAGACACTAGTCAGTGTACAGTTATCTCCCTGAGAGAGAGGGGACTGAGAGACACCAGTCAGTGTACAGATATCTCCCTGAGAGAGAGAGGGACTGAGAGACTCCAGCCAGTGTACAGATATCTCCCTGAGAGAGAGGGGAATGAGAGACACCAGTCAGTGTACAGATATCTCCCTGAGAGAGAGAGGGACAGAGAGACACCAGTCAGTGTACAGATATCTCTTGGAGAGAGACGGGACTGAGAGACACCAGTCGGTGTACAGATATCTCCCTGAGAGAGAGGGACTGAGAGACACCAGACAGTGTTACAGAAATCCCCGTGAGAGAGAGAGGGACTGAGAGACACCAGTCAGTGTTCACATATCTCCCTGAGAGAGAGGGACTGAGAGACACAAGTCAGTGAACAGATATCTCCCTGAGAGAGATAGACTGAGAGACACCAGTCAGTGTACAGATATCTCCCTGAGAGAGAGGGATTGATAGACACCAGTCAGTGTACAGATATCTCGCTGAGTGAGAAAGGGTCTGGGAGACACCAGTCAGTGTACAGATATGTCCCTGAGAGATTAGGTACTGAGAGACACCTGTGAGTGTACAGATATCTCCCTGAGAGAGAGAGGGTCTGGGAGACACCAGTCAGTGAACAGATATCTCCCTGAGAGAGAGGGACAGAGAGACAACAGTCAGTGTACAGATATCTCCCTGAGAGAGCGGGGACTGAGAGACACCAGTCAGTGTACAGATATCTCCCTGAGAGAGAGAGGGGACTGTGAGACACCAGTCAGTGTACAGATATCTCCCTGAGAGAGCAGGGACTGAGAGACACCAGTTAGTGTACAGGTATCTCCCTGAGAGCGAGGGGGACTGAGAGACACCAGTCAGTGTACAGATATCTCCCTGAGAGCGAGGGGGACTGAGAGACACAAGTCAGTGTACAGATACCTCCCTGAGAGAGAGAAGGGACTGAGAGACACCAGTCAGTGTACCGATATCTCCCTGAGACAGAGGGACTGAGAGACACCAGTCAGTGTTCAGATATCTCCCTGAGAGAGAGTGACTGAGAGACACCAGTCAGTGTTCAGATATCTCCCTGAGAGAGAGTGACTGAGAGACACCAGTCAGTGTACAGATATCTCCCTGAGGTGAGATGGGACTGAGAGACACCAGTCAGTGTACAGTTATCTCCCTGAGAGAGAGGGGACTGAGAGACACCAGTCAGTGTACAGATATCTCCCTGAGAGAGAGAGGGACTGAGAGACACCAGTCAGTGTACAGATATCTCCCTGAGAGAGAGGGACTGAGAGACACCAGTCAGTGTACAGATATCTCCCTGAGAGACAGGGGAACTGAGAGAAACCAGTCTGTGTACAGATATCTCCCTGAGAGAGAGGGTACTGAGAAACACCAGTCAGTGTACAGATATCTCCCTGAGAGAGAAGGGACTGAGAGACACCAGTCAGTGTACAGATATCTTCCTGAGAGAGAGGGGACTGAGAGACACCACTCAGTGTACTGGTATCCTCCTGAGAGAGAGGTGACACACAGATATTAGTCAGAGTTCAAATAAATCTTTGAGACAGAGGGTGACTGAGGAACACCATTCAATGAACAGATATCTTCCTGAGAGAGAGTGTACTGAGAGAAACCATTCAGTGTACAGTTATCTCCCTGGGAGTGTGTATTGAGAACCACCAGTCAGCATACAGATATCTTGCTGAGAGAGAGGGGACTGAGAGACACCATTCAGTGTACAGATATCTCCCTGAGAGAGAAGGGACTGAGAGACACCAGTCAGTGTACAGATATCTCCCTGACAGAGACGGGACTGAGAGACACCAGTCAGTGTACAGTTATCTCCCTGACAGAGACGGGACTGAGAGACACCAGTCAGTGTTCAGTTATCTCCGTGGGAGAGAGGGATTCAGAGACATCAGTCAGGTTCATTTATCTCCCTGAGACAGAGGGAGAGAGAGGCAACAGTCAGCATACAGATTTCTCCCTGAGAGAGAGAGGGACTGAGAGAGACCAGTCAGTGTACAGATATCTCCCTGAGAGAGTGGGACTGAGAGACACCAGTCAGTGTACAGATATCTCCCTGAGAGAGCGGGGACTGAGAGACACCAGTCAGTGTAAAGATATCTCCCTGAGAGAGCGGGGACTGAGAGACACCAGTCAGTGTTACAGATATCTCCCTGAGAGAGAGAGGGACTGAGATATACCATTCAGTTTACAGATATCTCCCTGAGACAGAGGGACTGAGAGACACCAGTCAGTGTACAGATATCTCCCTGAGAGAGAGGGACTGAGAGACACCAGTCAGTGTACGGATATCTCCCTGAGAGAGAGCGAGGGGACTGAGAGACACCAGTCAGTGTACAGATATCTCCCTGAGAGAGAGGACTGAGAGACACCAGCCAGTGTACAGACATCTCCCTCAGAGAGTGGGACTGAGAGACACCAGCCAGTGTACAGATATCTCCCTGAGAGAGAGAGGGGACTGAAAGACACCAGTCAGTGTACAGTTATCTCCCTGACAGAGACGGGACTGAGAGACACCAGTCAGTGTACAGTTATCTCCGTGAGAGAGAGGGACTGAGAGACATCAGTCAGTGTACATTTATCTCCCTGAGACAGAGGGAGAGAGAGCCAACAGTCAGCATACAGATATCTCCCTGAGAGAGAGAAACTGAGAGACACCAGTCAGTGTACAGATATCTCCCTGAGAGAGAGAGGGGACTGAGAGACACCAGTCAGTGCACAGATATCTCCCTGAGAGAGAGAGGGACTGAGATACACCAGTCAGTGTACAGATATCTCCCTGAGAGAGAGAGAGGGACTGAGAGACACCAGTCAGTGTACAGATATCTCCCTGAGAGAGAGGGGACTGAGAGACACCAGTCAGTGTACAGATATCTCCCTGAGCGAGAGGGCCTGAGAGACACCAGTCAGTGTACAGATATCTCCCTGAGAGAGAGGGAACTGAGAGAAACCAGTCAGAGTAGAGATATCTCCCTGAGAGTGAGGGACTGAGAGACACCAGTCAGTGTACAGATATCTCCCTGAGAGGGAGTGATTGAGAGACACCAGTCAGTATACAGATATCTCCCTGAGAGAGAGAGAGAGGGGACTGAGAGACACCAGTCAGTGTACATATATCTCCCTGAGAGAGAGGGGACTGAGAGACACCAGTCAGTGTACAGATATCTCCCTGAGAGAGAGGGGACTGAGAGACACCAGTCAGTGTACAGATATCTCCCTGAGAGAGAGGGGACTGAGAGACACCAGTCAGTGTACAGATATCTCCCTGAGAGAGAGGGGACTGAGAGACACCAGTCAGTGTACAGATATCTCCCTGAGAGAGAGGGGACTGAGAGACACCAGTCAGTGTACAGATATCTCCCTGAGAGAGAGGGACTGAGAGACACCAGTCAGTGTACAGATATCTCCCTGAGAGAGAGGGACTGAGAGACACCAGTCAGTGTACAGATATCTCCCTGAGAGAGGGGACTGAGAGACACTAGTCAGTGTACAGATATCTCCCTGAGAGAGAGGGACTGAGAGACACCAGTCAGTGTACAGATATCTCCCTGAGAGAGAGGGGACTGAGAGACACCACTCCGTGTACTGGTATCCTCCTGAGAGAGAGGTGACTGACAGATATTAGTCAGAGTTCAAATAAATCTTTGAGAGAGAGGGTGACTGAGGAACACCTTTCAATGAACAGATATCTTCCTGAGAGAGAGTGTACTGAGAGAAACCAGTCATTGTACAGTTTTCTCCCTGGGAGTGTGTATTGAGAACCACCAGTCAGCATACAGATATCTTGCTGAGAGAGAGGGGACTGAGAGACACCAGTTAGTGTACAGATATCTCTTTGAGAGGGAGCGGACTGAGAGACACCATTCAGTGTACAGATATCTCCCTGAGATAGAGGGGACTGAGAGACACCAGTCAGTGTACAGATATCTCCCTGAGTGAGAGGGGACTGAGAGACACCAGTCAGTGTTCACATATCTCCCTGAGAGAGAGGGACTGAGAGACACAAGTCAGTGAACAGATATCTCCCTGAGAGAGATAGAATGAGAGACACCAGTCAATGTACAGATATCTCCCTGAGAGAGAGGGACTGATAGACACCAGTCAGTGTACAGATATCTCGCTGAGTGAGAAAGGGTCTGGGAGACACCAGTCAGTGTACAGATATGTCCCTGAGAGATTAGGTACTGAGAGACACCTGTGAGTGTGCAGATATCTCCCTGAGAGAGAGAGGGTCTGGGAGACACCAGTCAGTGAACAGATATCTCCCTGAGAGAGAGGGACAGATAGACAACAGTCAGTGTACAGATATCTCCCTGAGAGAGCGGGGACTGAGAGACACCAGTCAGTTTACAGATATCTCCCTGAGAGAGAGAGGGGACTGTGAGACACCAGTCAGTGTACAGATATCTCCCTGAGAGAGCAGGGACTGAGAGACACCAGTCAGTGTACAGATATCTCCCTGAGAGCGAGGGGGACTGAGAGACACCAGTCAGTGTACAGATATCTCCCTGAGAGCGAGGGGGACTGAGAGACACAAGTCAGTGTACAGATACCTCCCTGAAGAGAGAAGGGACTGAGAGACACCAGTCAGTGTACAGATATCTCCCTGAGACAGAGGGACTGAGAGACACCAGTCAGTGTTCAGATATCTCCCTGAGAGAGAGAGACTGAGAGACACCAGTCAGTGTTCAGATATCTCCCTGAGATGAGAGGGGACTGAGAGACACTAGTCAGTGTACAGTTATCTCCCTGAGAGAGAGGGGACTGAGAGACACCAGACAGTGTACAGATATCTCCCTGAGAGAGAGAGGGACTGAGAGACTCCAGCCAGTGTACAGATATCTCCCTGAGAGAGAGGGGAATGAGAGACACCAGTCAGTGTACAGATATCTCCCTGAGAGAGAGAGGGTACTGAGAGACACCAGTCAGTGTACAGATATCTCCCTGAGAGAGAGAGGGACAGAGAGACACCAGTCAGTGTACAGATATCTCTTGGAGAGAGACGGGACTGAGAGACACCAGTCGGTGTACAGATATCTCCCTGAGAGAGTGGGACTGAGAGACACCAGACAGTATTACAGAAATCCCCGTGAGAGAGAGAGGGACTGAGAGACACCAGTCAGTGTACAGATATCTCCGTGAGACAGAGGGACTGAAAGACACCAGTCAGTGTACAGATATCTCCCTGAGAGAGAGAGGGACTGAGAGACACCAGTCAGTGTACAGATATCTCCCTGAGAGAGAGGGGACTGAGAGACACCAGTGAGTTATCAGATATCTCCCTGAGAGAGAGGTGACTGAGAGACACCATTCAGTGTACAGATATCTCCCTGAGAGGGAGGGATTGAGAGACACCAGTCAGTGTACAGATATCTCCCTGAGATAGAGGTGACTGAGAGACACCAGTCAGTGTACAGATATCTCCCTGACAGAGAGGGGACTGAGAGACACCAGTCAGTGTACAGATATCTCCCTGAGAGAGAGGGGACTGAGAGACACCAGTCAGTGTTCAGATATATCCCTGAGAGAGAGGGGACTGAGAGACACCAGTCAGTGTACAGATATCTCCCTGAGAGAGAGAGAGGGACTGAGAGACACCAGTCAGTGTACAGATATCTCTTTGAGAGGGAGGTGACTGAGAGAGACCAGTCAGAGTACAGATATCTCCCTGAGAGAGCGGGGACTGAGAGACACCAGTCAGTGTACAGATATCTCCCTGAGAGAGCGGGGACTGAGAGACACCAGTCAGTGTAACAGAAATCTCCCTGAGAGAGAGAGGGACTGAGATATAAAAGTCAGTTTACAGATATCTCCCTGAGACAGAGGGACTGAGAGACACCAGTCAGTGTACAGATATCTCCCTGAGAGAGAGGGACTGAGAGACACCAGCCAGTGTACAGACATCTCCCTCAGAGAGTGGGACTGAGAGACACCAGCCAGTGTACAGATATCTCCCTGAGAGAGAGAGGGGACAGAAAGACACCAGTCAGTGTACAGTTATCTCCCTGACAGAGACGGGACTGAGAGACACCAGTCAGTGTACAGTTATCTCCGTGAGAGAGAGGGACTGAGAGACATCAGTCAGTGTACATTTATCTCCCTGAGACAGAGGGAGAGAGAGCCAACAGTCAGCATACAGGTATCTCCCTGAAAGAGTGAGACTGAGAGACACCAGTCAGTGTACAGATATGTCCCTGAGAGAGAGAGAGGGACTGAGAGACACCAGTCAGTGTACAGATATCTCCCTGAGAGAGAGGGAACTGAGAGAAACCAGTCAGAGTAGAGATATCTCCCTGAGAGTGAGGGACTTAGAGACACCAGTCAGTGTACAGATATCTCCCTGAGAGGGAGTGATTGAGAGACACCAGTCAGTGTGCAGATATCTCCCTGAGAGAGAGGGGACTGAGAGACACCAGTCAGTGTACAGATATCTCCCTGAGAGAGAGGGGACTGAGAGACACCAGTCAGTGTACAGATATCTCCCTGAGAGAGAGGGGACTGAGAGACACCAGTCAGTGTACAGATATCTCCCTGAGAGAGAGGGACTGAGATACACCAGTCAGTGTACAGATATCTCCCTGAGAGAGAGGGACTGAGAGTCACCAGTCAGTGTACAGATATCTCCCTGAGAGAGAGGGACTGAGAGACACCGGTCAGTGTACAGATATCACCCTGAGAGAGGGGACTGAGAGACACTAGTCAGTGTACAGATATCTCCCTGAGAGAGAGGGACTGATAGACACCAGTCAGTGTACAGATATCTCGCTGAGTGAGAAAGGGTCTGGGAGACACCAGTCAGTGTACAGATATGTCCCTGAGAGATTAGGTACTAAGAGACACCTGTGAGTGTACAGATACCTCCCTGAGAGAGAGAAGGGACTGAGAGACACCAGTCAGTGTACAGATATCTCCCTGAGACAGAGGGACTGAGAGACACCAGTCAGTGTTCAGATATCTCCCTGAGAGAGAGAGACTGAGAGACACCAGTCAGTGTTCAGATTTCTCCCTGAGATGAGAGGGGACTGAGAGACACTAGTCAGTGTACAGTTATCTCCCTGAGAGAGAGGGGACTGAGAGACACCAGTCAGTGTACAGATATCTCCCTGAGAGAGAGAGGGACTGAGAGACTCCAGCCAGTGTACAGATATCTCCCTGAGAGAGAGGGGAATGAGAGACACCAGTCAGTGTACAGATATCTCCCTGAGAGAGAGAGGGTACTGAGAGACACCAGTCAGTGTACAGATATCTCCCTGAGAGAGAGAGGGACAGAGAGACACCAGTCAGTGTACAGATATCTCTTGGAGAGAGACGGGACTGAGAGACACCAGTCGGTGTACAGATATCTCCCTGAGAGAGAGGGACTGAGAGACACCAGACAGTGTTACAGAAATCCCCGTGAGAGAGAGAGGGACTGAGAGACACCAGTCAGTGTACAGATATCTCCGTGAGACAGAGGGACTGAAAGACACCAGTCAGTGTACAGATATCTCCCTGAGAGAGAGAGGGACTGAGAGACACCAGTCAGTGTACAGATATCTCCCTGAGAGAGAGGGGACTGAGAGACACCAGTGAGTTATCAGATATCTCCCTGAGAGAGAGGGGACAGAGAGAAACCATTCAGTGTACAGATATCTCCCTGAGAGGGAGGGATTGAGAGACACCAGTCAGTGTACAGATATCTCCCTGAGATAGAGGTGACTGAGAGACACCAGTCAGTGTACAGATATCTCCCTGACAGAGAGGGGACTGAGAGACACCAGTCAGTGTACAGATATCTCCCTGAGAGAGAGGGGACTGAGAGACACCAGTCAGTGTTCAGATATCTCCCTGAGAGAGAGGGGACTGAGAGACACCAGTCAGTGTACAGATATCTCCCTGAGAGAGAGAGAGGGACTGAGAGACACCAGTCAGTGTACAGATATCTCTTTGAGAGGGAGGTGACTGAGAGAGACCAGTCAGAGTACAGATATCTCCCTGAGAGAGCGGGGACTGAGAGACACCAGTCAGTGTACAGACATCTCCCTGAGAGAGTGGGACTGAGAGACACCAGCCAGTGTACAGATATCTCCCTGAGAGAGAGAGGGGACAGAAAGACACCAGTCAGTGTACAGTTATCTCCCTGACAGAGACGGGACTGAGAGACACCAGTCAGTGTACAGTTATCTCCGTGAGAGAGAGGGACTGAGAGACATCAGTCAGTGTACATTTATCTCCCTGAGACAGAGGGAGAGAGAGCCAACAGTCAGCATACAGGTATCTCCCTGAGAGAGAGAGACTGAGAGACACCAGTCAGTGTACAGATATGTCCCTGAGAGAGAGAGAGGGACTGAGAGACACCAGTCAGTGTACAGATATGTCCCTGAGAGAGAGAGAGGGGACTGAGAGACACCAGTCAGGGTACAGATATCTCCCTGAGAGAGAGGGGACTGAGAGACACCAGTCAGTGTACAGATATCTCCCTGAGAGAGAGGGGACTGAGAGACACCAGTCAGTGTACAGATATCTCCCTGAGAGAGAGGGACTGAGAGACACCAGTCAGTGTACAGATTTCACCCTGAGAGAGGTGACTGAGAGACACTAGTCAGTGTACAGATATCTCCCTGAGAGAGAGGGGACTGAGAGACACCAGTCAGTGTACAGATATCGCCCTGAGAGAGAGGGACTGAGAGACACCAGTCAGTGTACAGATATCTCCCTGAGAGAGAGGGGACTGAGAGACACCACTCAGTGTACTGGTATCCTCCTGAGAGAGAGGTGACTGACAGATATTAGTCAGAGTTCAAATAAATCTTTGAGACAGAGGGTGACTGAGGAACACCATTCAATGAACAGATATCTTCCTGAGAGAGAGTGTACTGAGAGAAACCAGTCATTGTACAGTTTTCTCCCTGGGAGTGTGTATTGAGAACCACGAGTCAGCATACAGATATCTTGCTGAGAGAGAGGGGACTGAGAGACACCAGTTAGTGTACAGATATCTCTTTGAGAGGGAGCGGACTGAGAGACACCATTCAGTGTACAGATATCTCCCTGAGATAGAGGGGACTGAGAGAGTCCAGTCAGTGCACAGATAACTCCCTGAGAGAGTGGGACTGAGAGACACCAGTCAGTGTTCACATATCTCCCTGAGAGATCGGGACTGAGAGACACAAGTCAGTGTACAGATATCTCCCTGAGAGAGATAGACTGAGAGACACCAGTCAGTGTACAGATATCTCCCTGAGAGAGAGGGACTGATAGACACCAGTCAGTGTACAGATATCTCGCTGAGTGAGAAAGGGTCTGGGAGACACCAGTCAGTGTACAGATATGTCCCTGAGAGATTAGGTACTGAGAGACACCTGTGAGTGTACAGATATCTCCCTGAGAGAGAGAGGGTCTGGGAGACACCAGTCAGTGAACAGATATCTCCCTGAGAGAGAGGGACAGAGAGACAACAGTCAGTGTACAGATATCTCCCTGAGAGAGCGGGGACTTAGAGACACCAGTCAGTGTACAGATATCTCCCTGAGAGAGAGAGGGGACTGTGAGACACCAGTCAGTGTACAGATATCTCCCTGAGAGAGCAGGGACTGAGAGACACCAGTCAGTGTACAGATATCTCCCTGAGAGCGAGGGGGACTGAGAGACACCAGTCAGTGTACAGATATCTCCCTGAGAGCGAGGGGGACTGAGAGACACAAGTCAGTGTACAGATACCTCCCTGAGAGA
Source organism: Isurus oxyrinchus (assembly GCA_026770705.1). Taxonomy (NCBI): domain Eukaryota; kingdom Metazoa; phylum Chordata; class Chondrichthyes; order Lamniformes; family Lamnidae; genus Isurus; species Isurus oxyrinchus. The sequence continues at coordinate 171,526 of JANJGN010001069.1, forward strand.
GAGAAGGGACTGAGAGACACCAGTCAGTGTACAGATATCTCCCTGAGACAGAGGGACTGAGAGACACCAGTCAGTGTTCAGATATCTCCCTGAGAGAGAGTGACTGAGAGACACCAGTCAGTGTACAGTTATCTCCCTGAGAGAGAGGGGACTGAGAGACACCAGTCAGTGTACAGATATCTCCCTGAGAGAGAGAGGGACTGAGACACTCCAGCCAGTGTACAGATATCTCCCTGAGAGAGAGGGGAATGAGAGACACCAGTCAGTGTACAGATATCTCCCTGAGAGAGAGAGGGTACTGAGAAACACCAGTCAGTGTACAGATATCTCCCTGAGAGAGAGGGGAACTGAGAGAAACCAGTCAGTGTACAGATATCTCTCTGAGAGAGAGGGTACTGAGGAACACCAGTCAGTGTACAGATATCTCCCTGAGAGAGAAGGGACTGAGAGACACCAGTCAGTGTACAGATATCTTCCAGAGAGAGAGGGGACTGAGAGACACCAGTCAGTGTACTGGTATCCTCCTGAGAGAGAGGTGACACACAGATATTAGTCAGAGTTCAAATAAATCTTTGAGAGAGAGGGTGACTGAGGAACACCTTTCAATGAACAGATATCTTCCTGAGAGAGAGTGTACTGAGAAAAAGCAGTCATTGTACAGTTATCTCCCTGGGAGTGTATATTGAGAACCACCAGTCAGCATACAGATATCTTGCTGAGAGAGAGGGGACAGAGAGACACCAGTTAGTGTACAGATATCTCTTTGAGAGGGAGCGGACTGAGAGACACCATTCAGTGTACAGATATCTCCCTGAGAGAGAAGGGACTGAGAGACACCAGTCAGTGTACAGATATCTCCCTGACAGAGACGGGACTGAGAGACACCAGTCAGTGTACAGTTATCTCCCTGACAGAGACGGGACTGAGAGACACCAGTCAGTGTTCAGTTATCTCCGTGGGAGAGAGGGATTGAGAGACATCAGTCAGGTTCATTTATCTCCCTGAGACAGAGGGAGAGAGAGGCAACAGTCAGCATAAAGATTTCTCCCTGAGAGAGAGAGGGAAAGAGAGACACCAGTCAGTGTACAGATATCTCCCTGAGAGAGTGGGACAGAGAGACACCAGTCAGTGTACAGATATCTCCCTGAGAGAGCGGGGACTGAGAGACACCAGTCAGTGTACAGACATCTCCCTGAGAGAGCGGGGACTGAGAGACACCAGTCAGTGTTACAGATATCTCCCTGAGAGAGAGAGGGACTGAGATAGACCAGTCAGTTTACAGATATCTCCCTGAGACAGAGGGACTGAGAGACACCAGTCAGTGTACAGATATCTCCCTGAGAGAGAGGGACTGAGAGACACCAGCCAGTGTACAGACATCTCCCTCAGAGAGTGGGACTGAGAGACACCAGCCAGTGTACAGATATCTCCCTGAGAGAGAGAGGGGACTGAAAGACACCAGTCAGTGTACAGTTATCTCCCTGACAGAGACGGGACTGAGAGACACCAGTCAGTGTACAGTTATCTCCATGAGAGAGAGGGACTGAGAGACATCAGTCAGTGTACATTTATCTCCCTGAGACAGAGGGAGAGAGAGCCAACAGTCAGCATACAGATATCTCCCTGAGAGAGAGAGGGACTGAGATACACCAGTCAGTGTACAGATATCTCCCTGAGAGAGAGAGAGGGACTGAGAGACACCAGTCAGTGTACAGATATCTCCCTGAGAGAGAGGGGACTGAGAGACTCCAGTCAGTGTACAGATATCTCCCTGAGAGAGAGAGAGGGAGTGAGAGACACCAGTCAGTGTACAGATATCTCCCTGAGAGAGAGGGCCTGAGAGACACCAGTCAGTGAACAGATATCTCCCTGAGAGAGAGGGAACTGAGAGAAACCAGTCAGAGTAGAGATATCTCCCTGAGAGTGAGGGACTGAGAGACACCAGTCAGTGTACAGATATCTCCCTGAGAGGGAGTGATTGAGAGACACCAGTCAGTGTGCAGATATCTCCCTGAGAGAGAGGGGACTGAGAGACACCAGTCAGTGTACAGATATCTCCCTGAGAGAGAGGGGACTGAGAGACACCAGTCAGTGTACAGATATCTCCCTGAGAGAGAGGGGACTGAGAGACACCAGTCAGTGTACAGATATCTCCCTGAGAGAGAGGGACTGAGAGACACCAGTCAGTGCACAGATATCTCCCTGAGAGAGAGGGACTGAGAGACACCAGTCAGTGTACAGATATCTCCCTGAGAGAGAGGGACTGAGAGACACCAGTCAGTGTACAGATATCACACTGAGAGAGGGGACTGAGAGACACTAGTCAGTGTACAGATATCTCCCTGAGAGAGAGGGGACTGAGAGACACCAGTCAGTGTACAGATATCTCCCTGAGAGAGAGGGGATTGAGAGACACCACTCAGTGTACTGGTATCCTCCTGAGAGAGAGGTGACTGACAGATATTAGTCAGAGTTCAAATAAATCTTTGAGAGAGAGGGTGACTGAGGAACACCATTCAATGAACAGATATCTTCCTGAGAGAGAGTGTACTGAGAGAAACCAGTCATTGTACAGTTTTCTCCCTGGGAGTGTGTATTGAGAACCACCAGTCAGCATACAGATATCTTGCTGAGAGAGAGGGGACTGAGAGACACCAGTTAGTGTACAGATATCTCTTTGAGAGGGAGCGGACTGAGAGACACCATTCAGTGTACAGATATCTCCCTGAGATAGAGGGGACTGAGAGAGACCAGTCAGCGTACAGATATCTCCCTGAGAGAGATGGGACTGAGAGACACCAGTCAGTGTTCACATATCTCCCTGAGAGAGAGGGACTGAGAGACACAAGTCAGTGAACAGATATCTCCCTGAGAGAGATAGAATGAGAGACACCAGTCAGTGTACAGATATCTCCCTGAGAGAGAGGGACTGATAGACACCAGTCAGTGTACAGATATCTCGCTGAGTGAGAAAGGGTCTGGGAGACACCAGTCAGTGTACAGATATGTCCCTGAGAGATTAGGTACTGAGAGACACCTGTGAGTGTACAGATATCTCCCTGAGAGAGAGAGGGTCTGGGAGACACCAGTCAGTGAACAGATATCTCCCTGAGAGAGAGGGACTGAGAGACAACAGTCATTGTACCGATATCTCCCTGAGAGAGCGGGGACTGAGAGACACCAGTCAGTGTACAGATATCTCCCTGAGAGAGAGAGGGGACTGTGAGACACCAGTCAGTGTAAAGATATCTCCCTGAGAGAGCAGGGACTGAGAGACACCAGTCAGTGTACAGATATCTCCCTGAGAGCGAGGGGGACTGAGAGACACCAGTCAGTGTACAGATATCTCCCTGAGAGCGAGGGGGACTGAGAGACACAAGTCAGTGTACAGATACCTCCCTGAGAGAGAGAAGGGACTGAGAGACACCAGTCAGTGTACAGATATCTCCCTGAGACAGAGGGACTGAGAGACACCAGTCAGTGTTCAGATATCTCCCTGAGAGAGAGAGACTGAGAGACACCAGTCAGTGTACAGATATCTCCCTGAGATGAGAGGGGACTGAGAGACACCAGTCAGTGTACAGTTATCTCCCTGAGAGAGAGGGGACTGAGAGACACCAGTCAGTGTACAGATTTCTCTCTGAGAGAGAGAGGGACTGAGAGACTCCAGCCAGTGTACAGATATCTCCCTGAGAGAGAGGGGAATGAGAGACACCAGTCAGTGTACAGATATCTCCCTGAGTGAGAGAGGGTACTGAGAGACACCAGTCAGTGTACAGATATCTCCCTGAGAGAGAGGGGAACTGAGAGAAACCAGTCAGTGTACAGATATCTCCCTGAGAGAGAAGGGACTGAGAGACACCAGTCAGTGTACAGATATCTCCCTGAGAGAGAGGGGACTGAGAGACACCAATCAGTGCACTGGTATCCTCCTGAGAGAGAGGTGACTGACAGATATTAGTCAGAGTTCAAATAAATCTTTGAGACAGAGGGTGACTGAGGAACACCATTCAATGAACAGATATCTTCCTGAGAGAGAGTGTACTGAGAGAAACCAGTCATTGTACAGTTATCTCCCTGGGAGTGTGTATTGAGAACCACCAGTCAGCATACAGATATCTTGCTGAGAGAGAGGGGACTGAGAGACACCAGTTAGTGTACAGATATCTCTCTGAGAGGGAGCGGACTGAGAGACACCATTCAGTGTACAGATATCTCCCTGAGAGAGAAGGGACTGAGAGACACCAGTCAGTGTACAGATATCTCCCTGAGAGAGAGGGACTGAGAGACACAAGTCAGTGAACAGATATCTCCCTGAGAGAGATAGACTGAGAGACACCAGTCAGTGTACAGATATCCCCCTGAGAGAGAGGGACTGATAGACACCAGTCAGTGTACAGATATCTCGCTGAGTGAGAAAGGGTCTGGGAGACACCAGTCAGTGTACAGATATCTCCCTGAGAGATTAGGCACTGAGAGACACCAGTCAGTGTACAGATATCTCCCTGAGAGAGAGGGACAGAGAGACAACAGTCAGTGTACAGATATCTCCCTGAGAGAGCGGGGACTGAGAGACACCAGTCAGTGTACAGATATCTCCCTGAGAGAGAGAGGGGACTGTGAGACACCAGTCAGTGTACAGATATCTCCCTGAGAGAGCGGGGACTGAGAGACACCAGTCAGTGTACAGATATCTCCCTGAGAGCGAGGGGGACTGAGAGACACAAGTCAGTGTACAGATATCTCCCTGTGAGAGATACACTGAGAGACACCAGTCAGTGTACAGATATCTCCCTGAGAGAGAGGGACTGAGAGACACCAGTCAGTGTTCAGATATCTCCCTGAGAGACAGGGACTGAGAGACACCAGCCAGTGTACAGACATCTCCCTGAGAGAGTGGAACGGAGAGACACCAGCCAGTGTACAGATATCTGCCTGAGAGAGAGAGGGACTGAGAGAGACCAGTCAGTGTACAGATATCTCCCTGAGAGAGAGGGACAGAGAGACACCAGTCAGTGTACTGATATCTCCCTGAGATAGAGGGACTGAGAGAGACCAGTCAGTGTACAGATATCTCCCTGAGAGAGAGGGACTGAGAGACACCAGTCAGTGTACAGATATCTCCCTGAGAGAGAGGGACTGAGAGACACCATTCAGTGTACAGATATCTCCCTGAGAGAGAGGGACTGAGAGACACCAGTCAGTGTACAGATATCTCCCTGAGAGAGAGAGACTGAGAGACACCAGTCACTGTACAGATATCTCCCTGAGAGAGAGGGACTGAGAGACACCAGTCAGTGTACAGATATCTCCCTGAGAGAGAGGGACTGAGAGACTCCAGTCAGTGTACAGATATCTCCCTGAGTGAGAGAGGGGACTGAGAGACACCAGTCAGCATACAGATATCTCCCTGAGAGCGAGAGACTGAGAGACACCAGTCAGTGTACAGATTTCTCCCTGAGAGAGAGAGGGACTGAGAGACACCAGTCAGTGTACAGATATCTCCCTCAGAGAGAGGGGACTCAGAGACACAAGTCAGTGTACAGATATCTCCCTGAGATGGAGTGATTGAGAGACCCCAGTCAGTGAACAGATATCTCCCTGAGATAGAGGGTACTGAGAGACACAAGTCAGTGCACAGATATCTCCCTGAGAGAGAGGGACTGAGAGACACCAGTCAGTGTACAGATATCTCCCTGAGATAGAGAGGGACTGAGAGACACCAGTCAGTGTACTGATATTTCCCTGAGAGAGAGAGGTGACTGAGAGACACCAGTCAGTGTACAGATATCTCCCTGAGAGAGAGGGACTGAGAGACACCAGTCAGTGTACAGATATCTCCCTGAGAGAGAGGGACTGAGAGACACCAGTCAGTTTACAGATATCTGCCTGAGAGAGAGAGGTGACTGAGAGACACCAGTCAGTGTACAGATATCTCCCTGAGAGAGAGAGGTGACTGAGAGACACCAGTCAATGTACAGATATCTCCCTGAGAGAGAGGGGACTGAGAGACACCAGTCAGTGTACAGATATCTCCCTGAGAGAGAGGGGATTGAGAGCCACCACTCAGTGTACTCTTATCCTCCTGAGAGAGAGGTGACTGACAGATATTAGTCAGAGTTCAAATAAATCTTTGAGAGAGAGGGTGACTGAGGAACACCATTCAATGAACAGATATCTTCCTGAGAGAGAGTGTACTGAGAGAAACCAGTCATTGTACAGTTTTCTCCCTGGGAGTGTGTATTGAGAACCACCAGTCAGCATACAGATATCTTGCTGAGAGAGAGGGGACTGAGAGACACCAGTTAGTGTGCAGATATCTCTTTGAGAGGGAGTGGACTGAGAGACACCATTCAGTGTACAGATATCTCCCTGAGATAGAGGGGACTGAGAGAGACCAGTCAGCGTACAGATATCTCCCTGAGAGAGATGGGACTGAGAGACACCAGTCTGTGTTCACATATCTCCCTGAGAGAGAGGGACTGAGAGCCACAAGTCAGTGAACAGATATCTCCCTGAGAGAGATAGAATGAGAGACACCAGTCAGTGTACAGATATCTCCCTGAGAGAGAGGGACTGATAGACACCAGTCAGTGTACAGATATCTCGCTGAGTGAGAAAGGGTCTGGGAGACACCAGTCAGTGTACAGATATGTCCCTGAGAGATTAGGTACTGAGAGACACCTGTGAGTGTTCAGATATCTCCCTGAGAGAGAGAGGGTCTGGGAGACACCAGTCAGTGAACAGATATCTCCCTGAGAGAGAGGGACTGAGAGACAACAGTCATTGTACAGATATATCCCTGAGAGAGCGGGGACTGAGAGACACCAGTCAGTGTACAGATATCTCCCTGAGAGAGAGAGGGGACTGTGAGACACCAGTCAGTGTACAGTTATCTCCCTGAGAGAGAGGGGACTGAGAGACACCAGTCAGTGTACAGATATCTCTCTGAGAGAGAGAGGGACTGAGAGACTCCAGCCAGTGTACTGATATCTCCCTGAGAGAGAGGGGAATGAGAGACACCAGTCAGTGTACAGATATCTCCCTGAGAGAGAGAGGGTCTGGGAGACACCAGTCAGTGTACAGATACCTCCCTGAGAGAGAGAAGGGACTGAGAGACACCAGTCAGTGTACAGATATCTCCCTGAGACAGAGGGACTGAGAGACACCAGTCAGTGTTCAGATATCTCCCTGAGAGAGAGAGACTGAGAGACACCAGTCAGTGTACAGATATCTCCCTGAGATGAGAGGGGACTGAGAGACACCAGTCTGTGTACAGTTATCTCCCTGAGAGAGAGGGGACTGAGAGACACCAGTCAGTGTTCAGATATCTCCCTGAGAGACAGGGACTGAGAGACACCAGCCAGTGTACAGATATCTCCCTGAGAGAGAGAGGGGACTGTGAGACACCAGTCAGTGTACAGATATCTCCCTGAGAGAGCGGGGACTGAGAGACACCAGTCAGTGTACAGATATCTCCCTGAGAGCGAGGGGGACTGAGAGACACAAGTCAGTGTACAGATATCTCCCTGTGAGAGATACACTGAGAGACACCAGTCAGTGTACAGATATCTCCCTGAGAGAGAGGGACTGAGAGACACCAGTCAGTGTTCAGATATCTCCCTGAGAGACAGGGACTGAGAGACACCAGCCAGTGTACAGACATCTCCCTGAGAGAGTGGAACTGAGAGACACCAGCCAGTGTACAGATATCTGCCTGAGAGAGAGAGGGACTGAGAGAGACCAGTCAGTGTACAGATATCTCCCTGAGAGAGAGGGACAGAGAGACACCAGTCAGTGTACTGATATCTCCCTGAGATAGAGGGACTGAGAGAGACCAGTCAGTGTACAGATATCTCCCTGAGAGAGAGGGACTGAGAGACAACAGTCAGTGTACAGATATCTCCCTGAGAGAGAGGGACTGAGAGACACCATTCAGTGTACAGATATCTCCCTGAGAGAGAGGGACTGAGAGACACCAGTCAGTGTACAGATATCTCCCTGAGAGAGAGAGACTGAGAGACACCAGTCAGTGTACAGATATCTCCCTGAGAGAGAGGGACTGAGAGACACCAGTCAGTGTACAGATATCTCGCTGAGAGAGAGGGACTGAGAGACTCCAGTCAGTGTACAGATATCTCCCTGAGAGAGAGAGGGGACTGAGAGACACCAGTCAGCATACAGATATCTCCCTGAGAGCGAGAGACTGAGAGACACCAGTCATTGTACAGATTTCTCCCTGAGACAGAGAGGGACTGAGAGACACCAGTCAGTGTACAGATATCTCCCTCAGAGAGAGGGGACTCAGAGACACAAGTCAGTGTACAGATATCTCCCTGAGATGGAGTGATTGAGAGACCCCAGTCAGTGAACAGATATCTCCCTGAGATAGAGGGTACTGAGAGACACCAGTCAGTGCACAGATATCTCCCTGAGAGAGAGGGACTGAGAGACACCAGTCAGTGTACAGATATCTCCCTGAGATAGAGAGGGACTGAGAGACACCAGTCAGTGTACAGATATCTCCCTGAGAGAGAGAGGTGACTGAGAGGCACCAGTCAGTGTACAGATATCTCCCTGAGAGAGAGGGACTGAGAGACACCAGTCAGTGTACAGATATCTCCCTGAGAGAGAGGGACTGAGAGACACCATCAGTGTACAGATATCTGCCTGAGAGAGAGAGGTGACTGAGAGACACCAGTCAGTGTACAGATATCTCCCTGAGAGAGAGAGGTGACTGTGAGACACCAGTCAGTGTACAGATATCTCCCTGAGAGAGAGGGGACTGAGAGACACCAGTCAGTGTACAGATATCTCCCTGAGAGAGAGGGGATTGAGAGACACCACTCAGTGTACTGGTATCCTCCTGAGAGAGAGGTGACTGACAGATATTAGTCAGAGTTCAAATAAATTTTTGAGAGAGAGGGTGACTGAGGAACACCATTCAATGAACAGATATCTTCCTGAGAGAGAGTGTACTGAGAGAAACCAGTCATTGTACAGTTTTCTCCCTGGGAGTGTGTATTGAGAACCACCAGTCAGCATACAGATATCTTGCTGAGAGAGAGGGGACTGAGAGACACCAGTTAGTGTACAGATATCTCTTTGAGAGGGAGCGGACTGAGAGACACCATTCAGTGTACAGATATCTCCCTGAGATAGAGGGGACTGAGAGAGACCAGTCAGCGTACAGATATCTCCCTGAGAGAGATGGGACTGAGAGACACCAGTCAGTGTTCACATATCTCCCTGAGAGAGAGGGACTGAGAGACACAAGTCAGTGAACAGATATCTCCCTGAGAGAGATAGAATGAGAGACACCAGTCAGTGTACAGATATCTCCCTGAGAGAGAGGGACTGATAGACACCAGTCAGTGTACAGATATCTCGCTGAGTGAGAAAGGGTCTGGGAGACACCAGTCAGTGTACAGATATGTCCCTGAGAGATTAGGTACTGAGAGACACCTGTGAGTGTACAGATATCTCCCTGAGAGAGAGAGGGACTGGGAGACACCAGTCAGTGAACAGATATCTCCCTGAGAGAGAGGGACAGAGAGACAACAGTCAGTGTACAGATAACCCCCTGAGAGAGCGGGGACTGAGAGACACCAGTCAGTGTACAGATATCTCCCTGAGAGAGAGAGGGGACTGTGAGACACCAGTCAGTGTACAGATATCTCCCTGAGAGAGCAGGGACTGAGAGACACCAGTCAGTGTACAGATATCTCCCTGAGAGCGAGGGGGACTGAGAGACACCAGTCAGTGTACAGATATCTCCCTGAGAGCGAGGGGGACTGAGAGACACAAGTCAGTGTACAGATACCTCCCTGAGAGAGAGAAGGGACTGAGAGACACCAGTCAGTGGACAGATATCTCCCTGAGACAGAGGGACTGAGAGACACCAGTCAGTGTTCAGATATCTCCCTGAGAGAGAGGGACTGATAGACACCAGTCAGTGTACAGATATCTCGCTGAGTGAGAAAGGGTCTGGGAGACACCAGTCAGTGTACAGATATCTCCCTGAGAGATTAGGCACTGAGAGACACCAGTCAGTGTACAGATATCTCCCTGAGAGAGAGGGACAGAGAGACAACAGTCAGTGTACAGATATCTCCCTGAGAGAGCGGGGACTGAGAGACACCAGTCAGTGTACAGATATCTCCCTTAGAGAGAGAGGGGACTGTGAGACACCAGTCAGTGTACAGATATCTCCCTGAGAGAGCGGGGACTGAGAGACACCAGTCAGTGTACAGATATCTCCCTGAGAGAGAGGGACAGAGAGACAACAGTCAGTGTACAGATATCTCCCTGAGAGAGAGAGGGGACTGAGAGACACCAGTCAGTGTACAGATATCTCCCTTAGAGAGAGAGGGGACTGAGAGACACAAGTCAGTGTACAGATATCTCCCTGTGAGAGATACACTGAGAGACACCAGTCAGTGTACAGATATCTCCCTGTGAGAGAGGGACTGAGAGACACCAGTCAGTGTTCAGATATCTCTCTGAGAGACAGGGACTGAGAGACACCAGCCAGTGTACAGATATCTCCCTGAGAGAGAGAGGGGACTGTGAGACACCAGTCAGTGTACAGATATCTCCCTGAGAGAGCGGGGACTGAGAGACACCAGTCAGTGTACAGATATCTCCCTGAGAGCGAGGGGGACTGAGAGACACAAGTCAGTGTACAGATATCTCCCTGTGAGAGATACACTGAGAGACACCAGTCAGTGTTCAGATATCTCCCTGAGAGACAGGGACTGAGAGACACCAGCCAGTGTACAGACATCTCCCTGAGAGAGTGGAACTGAGAGACACCAGCCAGTGTACAGATATCTGCCTGAGAGAGAGAGGGACTGAGAGACACCAGTCAGTGTACAGATATCTCCCTGAGAGAGAGGGGACTGAGAGAGACCAGTCAGTGTACAGATATCTCCCTGAGAGAGAGGGACTGAGAGACACCAGTCAGTGTACTGATATCTCCCTGAGATAGAGGGACTGAGAGAGACCAGTCAGTGTACAGATATCTCCCTGAGAGAGAGAGACTGAGAGACACCAGTCAGTGTACAGATATCTCCCTGAGAGAGAGGGACTGAGAGACACCATTCAGTGTACAGATATCTCCCTGAGAGAGAGGGACTGAGAGACACCAGTCAGTGTACAGATATCTCCCTGAGAGAGAGAGAATGAGAGACACCAGTCAGTGTACAGATATCTCCCTGAGAGGGAGCAGACTGAGAGACACCATTCAGTGTACAGATATCTCCCTGAGAGAGAGGGACTGAGAGACACCAGTCAGTGTACAGATATCTCCCTGAGAGAGAGGGGACTGAGAGAGACCAGTCAGTGTACAGATATCTCCCTGAGAGAGAGGGACTGAGAGACACCAGTTAGTGTACAGATATCTCTTTGAGAGGGAGGGGACTGAGAGACACCAGTCAGTGTACACATATCTCCCTGAGAGAGAGGGGACTGAGAGAGACCAGTCAGTGTACAGATATCTCCCTGAGAGAGAGGGACTGAGAGACACCAGTCAGTGTACACATATCTCCCTGAGAGAGAGAGGGGACTGAGAGACACCAGTTAGTGTACAGATATCTCCCTGAGAGGGAGAGAGGGACTGAGAGACACCAGTCAGTGTACAGATATCTCCCTGAGAGAGAGAGGGACTGAGAGAGACCAGTCAGTGTATAGATATCTCCCTGAGAGAAAGAGGGGACTGAGAGACACCAGTCAGTGTACAGATATCTCCCTGAGAGAGCGGGACTGAGAGACACCAGTCAGTGTACTGATATCTCCCTGAGAGTGAGGGACTGAGAGACACCAGTCAGTATACAGTTATCTCCCTGACAGAGACGGGACTGAGAGACACCAGTCAGTGTACAGTTATCTCCGTGAGAGAGAGGGACTGAGAGACACCAGTCAGTGTACAGATATCTCCCTGAGAGAGAAGGGACTGAGAGACACCAGTCAGTGTACAGATATCTCCCTGAGAGAGAGGGGACTGAGAGTCACCACTCAGTGTACTGGTATCCTCCCGAGAGAGAGGTGACTGACAGATATTAGTCAGAGTTCAAATAAATCTTTGAGAGATAGGGTGACTGAGGAACACCATTCAATGAACAGATATCTTCCTGAGAGAGTATGTACTGAGAGAAACCTGTCAGTGTACAGTTATCTCCCTGGGAGTGTGTATTGAGAACCACCAGTCAGCATACAGATATCTTGCTGAGAGAGAGGGGACTGAGAGACACCAGTCAGTGTACAGATATCTCTTTGAGAGGGAGCGGACTGAGAGACACCAGTCAGTGTTAACATATCTCCCTGAGAGAGAGGGACTGAGAGACACAAGTCAGTGAACAGATATCTCCCTGAGAGAGATAGACTGAGAGACACCAGTCAGTGTACAGATATCCCCCTGAGAGGGAGTTACTGATAGACACCAGTCAGTGTACAGATATCTCGCTGAGTGAGAAAGGGTCTGGGAGACACCAGTCAGTGTATAGATATGTCCCTGAGAGATTAGGTACTGAGAGACACCTGTGAGTGTACAGATATCTCCCTGAGAGAGAGAGGGTCTGGGAGACACCAGTCAGTGTACAGTTATCTCCGTGAGAGAGAGGGAATGAGAGTCATCAGTCAGTGTACATTTATCTCCCTGAGACAGAGGGAGAGAGAGGCAACCGTCAGCATACAGATATCTCCCTGAGAGAGAGAGACTCAGAGACACCAGTCAGTGTACAGATATCTCCCTGAGAGAGAGAGGGACTGAGAGACACCAGTCAGTGAACAGATATCTCCCTGAGAGAGAGGGACAGAGAGACAACAGTCAGTGTACAGATAACCCCCTGAGAGAGCGGGGACTGAGAGACACCAGTCAGTGTACAGATATCTCCCTGAGAGAGAGAGGGGACTGTGAGACACCAGTCAGTGTACAGATATCTCCCTGAGAGAGCAGGGACTGAGAGACACCAGTCAGTGTACAGATATCTCCCTGAGAGCGAGGGGGACTGAGAGACACCAGTCAGTGTACAGATATCTCCCTGAGAGCGAGGGGGACTGAGAGACACAAGTCAGTGTACAGATACCTCCCTGAGAGAGAGAAGGGACTGAGAGACACCAGTCAGTGGACAGATATCTCCCTGAGACAGAGGGACTGAGAGACACCAGTCAGTGTTCAGATATCTCCCTGAGAGAGAGGGACTGATAGACACCAGTCAGTGTACAGATATCTCGCTGAGTGAGAAAGGGTCTGGGAGACACCAGTCAGTGTACAGATATCTCCCTGAGAGATTAGGCACTGAGAGACACCAGTCAGTGTACAGATATCTCCCTGAGAGAGAGGGACAGAGAGACAACAGTCAGTGTACAGATATCTCCCTGAGAGAGCGGGGACTGAGAGACACCAGTCAGTGTACAGATATCTCCCTTAGAGAGAGAGGGGACTGTGAGACACCAGTCAGTGTACAGATATCTCCCTGAGAGAGCGGGGACTGAGAGACACCAGTCAGTGTACAGATATCTCCCTGAGAGAGAGGGACAGAGAGACAACAGTCAGTGTACAGATATCTCCCTGAGAGAGAGAGGGGACTGAGAGACACCAGTCAGTGTACAGATATCTCCCTTAGAGAGAGAGGGGACTGAGAGACACAAGTCAGTGTACAGATATCTCCCTGTGAGAGATACACTGAGAGACACCAGTCAGTGTACAGATATCTCCCTGTGAGAGAGGGACTGAGAGACACCAGTCAGTGTTCAGATATCTCTCTGAGAGACAGGGACTGAGAGACACCAGCCAGTGTACAGATATCTCCCTGAGAGAGAGAGGGGACTGTGAGACACCAGTCAGTGTACAGATATCTCCCTGAGAGAGCGGGGACTGAGAGACACCAGTCAGTGTACAGATATCTCCCTGAGAGCGAGGGGGACTGAGAGACACAAGTCAGTGTACAGATATCTCCCTGTGAGAGATACACTGAGAGACACCAGTCAGTGTTCAGATATCTCCCTGAGAGACAGGGACTGAGAGACACCAGCCAGTGTACAGACATCTCCCTGAGAGAGTGGAACTGAGAGACACCAGCCAGTGTACAGATATCTGCCTGAGAGAGAGAGGGACTGAGAGACACCAGTCAGTGTACAGATATCTCCCTGAGAGAGAGGGGACTGAGAGAGACCAGTCAGTGTACAGATATCTCCCTGAGAGAGAGGGACTGAGAGACACCAGTCAGTGTACTGATATCTCCCTGAGATAGAGGGACTGAGAGAGACCAGTCAGTGTACAGATATCTCCCTGAGAGAGAGAGACTGAGAGACACCAGTCAGTGTACAGATATCTCCCTGAGAGAGAGGGACTGAGAGACACCATTCAGTGTACAGATATCTCCCTGAGAGAGAGGGACTGAGAGACACCAGTCAGTGTACAGATATCTCCCTGAGAGAGAGAGAATGAGAGACACCAGTCAGTGTACAGATATCTCCCTGAGAGGGAGCAGACTGAGAGACACCATTCAGTGTACAGATATCTCCCTGAGAGAGAGGGACTGAGAGACACCAGTCAGTGTACAGATATCTCCCTGAGAGAGAGGGGACTGAGAGAGACCAGTCAGTGTACAGATATCTCCCTGAGAGAGAGGGACTGAGAGACACCAGTTAGTGTACAGATATCTCTTTGAGAGGGAGGGGACTGAGAGACACCAGTCAGTGTACACATATCTCCCTGAGAGAGAGGGGACTGAGAGAGACCAGTCAGTGTACAGATATCTCCCTGAGAGAGAGGGACTGAGAGACACCAGTCAGTGTACACATATCTCCCTGAGAGAGAGAGGGGACTGAGAGACACCAGTTAGTGTACAGATATCTCCCTGAGAGGGAGAGAGGGACTGAGAGACACCAGTCAGTGTACAGATATCTCCCTGAGAGAGAGAGGGACTGAGAGAGACCAGTCAGTGTATAGATATCTCCCTGAGAGAAAGAGGGGACTGAGAGACACCAGTCAGTGTACAGATATCTCCCTGAGAGAGCGGGACTGAGAGACACCAGTCAGTGTACTGATATCTCCCTGAGAGTGAGGGACTGAGAGACACCAGTCAGTATACAGTTATCTCCCTGACAGAGACGGGACTGAGAGACACCAGTCAGTGTACAGTTATCTCCGTGAGAGAGAGGGACTGAGAGACACCAGTCAGTGTACAGATATCTCCCTGAGAGAGAAGGGACTGAGAGACACCAGTCAGTGTACAGATATCTCCCTGAGAGAGAGGGGACTGAGAGTCACCACTCAGTGTACTGGTATCCTCCCGAGAGAGAGGTGACTGACAGATATTAGTCAGAGTTCAAATAAATCTTTGAGAGATAGGGTGACTGAGGAACACCATTCAATGAACAGATATCTTCCTGAGAGAGTATGTACTGAGAGAAACCTGTCAGTGTACAGTTATCTCCCTGGGAGTGTGTATTGAGAACCACCAGTCAGCATACAGATATCTTGCTGAGAGAGAGGGGACTGAGAGACACCAGTCAGTGTACAGATATCTCTTTGAGAGGGAGCGGACTGAGAGACACCAGTCAGTGTTAACATATCTCCCTGAGAGAGAGGGACTGAGAGACACAAGTCAGTGAACAGATATCTCCCTGAGAGAGATAGACTGAGAGACACCAGTCAGTGTACAGATATCCCCCTGAGAGGGAGTTACTGATAGACACCAGTCAGTGTACAGATATCTCGCTGAGTGAGAAAGGGTCTGGGAGACACCAGTCAGTGTATAGATATGTCCCTGAGAGATTAGGTACTGAGAGACACCTGTGAGTGTACAGATATCTCCCTGAGAGAGAGAGGGTCTGGGAGACACCAGTCAGTGTACAGTTATCTCCGTGAGAGAGAGGGAATGAGAGTCATCAGTCAGTGTACATTTATCTCCCTGAGACAGAGGGAGAGAGAGGCAACCGTCAGCATACAGATATCTCCCTGAGAGAGAGAGACTCAGAGACACCAGTCAGTGTACAGATATCTCCCTGAGAGAGAGAGGGACTGAGAGACACCAGTCAGTGAACAGATATCTCCCTGAGAGAGAGGGACAGAGAGACAACAGTCAGTGTACAGATAACCCCCTGAGAGAGCGGGGACTGAGAGACACCAGTCAGTGTACAGATATCTCCCTGAGAGAGAGAGGGGACTGTGAGACACCAGTCAGTGTACAGATATCTCCCTGAGAGAGCAGGGACTGAGAGACACCAGTCAGTGTACAGATATCTCCCTGAGAGCGAGGGGGACTGAGAGACACCAGTCAGTGTACAGATATCTCCCTGAGAGCGAGGGGGACTGAGAGACACAAGTCAGTGTACAGATACCTCCCTGAGAGAGAGAAGGGACTGAGAGACACCAGTCAGTGGACAGATATCTCCCTGAGACAGAGGGACTGAGAGACACCAGTCAGTGTTCAGATATCTCCCTGAGAGAGAGGGACTGATAGACACCAGTCAGTGTACAGATATCTCGCTGAGTGAGAAAGGGTCTGGGAGACACCAGTCAGTGTACAGATATCTCCCTGAGAGATTAGGCACTGAGAGACACCAGTCAGTGTACAGATATCTCCCTGAGAGAGAGGGACAGAGAGACAACAGTCAGTGTACAGATATCTCCCTGAGAGAGCGGGGACTGAGAGACACCAGTCAGTGTACAGATATCTCCCTTAGAGAGAGAGGGGACTGTGAGACACCAGTCAGTGTACAGATATCTCCCTGAGAGAGCGGGGACTGAGAGACACCAGTCAGTGTACAGATATCTCCCTGAGAGAGAGGGACAGAGAGACAACAGTCAGTGTACAGATATCTCCCTGAGAGAGAGAGGGGACTGAGAGACACCAGTCAGTGTACAGATATCTCCCTTAGAGAGAGAGGGGACTGAGAGACACAAGTCAGTGTACAGATATCTCCCTGTGAGAGATACACTGAGAGACACCAGTCAGTGTACAGATATCTCCCTGTGAGAGAGGGACTGAGAGACACCAGTCAGTGTTCAGATATCTCTCTGAGAGACAGGGACTGAGAGACACCAGCCAGTGTACAGATATCTCCCTGAGAGAGAGAGGGGACTGTGAGACACCAGTCAGTGTACAGATATCTCCCTGAGAGAGCGGGGACTGAGAGACACCAGTCAGTGTACAGATATCTCCCTGAGAGCGAGGGGGACTGAGAGACACAAGTCAGTGTACAGATATCTCCCTGTGAGAGATACACTGAGAGACACCAGTCAGTGTTCAGATATCTCCCTGAGAGACAGGGACTGAGAGACACCAGCCAGTGTACAGACATCTCCCTGAGAGAGTGGAACTGAGAGACACCAGCCAGTGTACAGATATCTGCCTGAGAGAGAGAGGGACTGAGAGACACCAGTCAGTGTACAGATATCTCCCTGAGAGAGAGGGGACTGAGAGAGACCAGTCAGTGTACAGATATCTCCCTGAGAGAGAGGGACTGAGAGACACCAGTCAGTGTACTGATATCTCCCTGAGATAGAGGGACTGAGAGAGACCAGTCAGTGTACAGATATCTCCCTGAGAGAGAGAGACTGAGAGACACCAGTCAGTGTACAGATATCTCCCTGAGAGAGAGGGACTGAGAGACACCATTCAGTGTACAGATATCTCCCTGAGAGAGAGGGACTGAGAGACACCAGTCAGTGTACAGATATCTCCCTGAGAGAGAGAGAATGAGAGACACCAGTCAGTGTACAGATATCTCCCTGAGAGGGAGCAGACTGAGAGACACCATTCAGTGTACAGATATCTCCCTGAGAGAGAGGGACTGAGAGACACCAGTCAGTGTACAGATATCTCCCTGAGAGAGAGGGGACTGAGAGAGACCAGTCAGTGTACAGATATCTCCCTGAGAGAGAGGGACTGAGAGACACCAGTTAGTGTACAGATATCTCTTTGAGAGGGAGGGGACTGAGAGACACCAGTCAGTGTACACATATCTCCCTGAGAGAGAGGGGACTGAGAGAGACCAGTCAGTGTACAGATATCTCCCTGAGAGAGAGGGACTGAGAGACACCAGTCAGTGTACACATATCTCCCTGAGAGAGAGAGGGGACTGAGAGACACCAGTTAGTGTACAGATATCTCCCTGAGAGGGAGAGAGGGACTGAGAGACACCAGTCAGTGTACAGATATCTCCCTGAGAGAGAGAGGGACTGAGAGAGACCAGTCAGTGTATAGATATCTCCCTGAGAGAAAGAGGGGACTGAGAGACACCAGTCAGTGTACAGATATCTCCCTGAGAGAGCGGGACTGAGAGACACCAGTCAGTGTACTGATATCTCCCTGAGAGTGAGGGACTGAGAGACACCAGTCAGTATACAGTTATCTCCCTGACAGAGACGGGACTGAGAGACACCAGTCAGTGTACAGTTATCTCCGTGAGAGAGAGGGACTGAGAGACACCAGTCAGTGTACAGATATCTCCCTGAGAGAGAAGGGACTGAGAGACACCAGTCATTGTACAGATATCTCCCTGAGAGAGAGGGGACTGAGAGTCACCACTCAGTGTACTGGTATCCTCCCGAGAGAGAGGTGACTGACAGATATTAGTCAGAGTTCAAATAAATCTTTGAGAGATAGGGTGACTGAGGAACACCATTCAATGAACAGATATCTTCCTGAGAGAGTATGTACTGAGAGAAACCTGTCAGTGTACAGTTATCTCCCTGGGAGTGTGTATTGAGAACCACCAGTCAGCATACAGATATCTTGCTGAGAGAGAGGGGACTGAGAGACACCAGTCAGTGTACAGATATCTCTTTGAGAGGGAGCGGACTGAGAGACACCAGTCAGTGTTAACATATCTCCCTGAGAGAGAGGGACTGAAGACACAAGTCAGTGAACAGATATCTCCCTGAGAGAGATAGACTGAGAGACACCAGTCAGTGTACAGATATCCCCCTGAGAGGGAGTTACTGATAGACACCAGTCAGTGTACAGATATCTCGCTGAGTGAGAAAGGGTCTGGGAGACACCAGTCAGTGTATAGATATGTCCCTGAGAGATTAGGTACTGAGAGACACCTGTGAGTGTACAGATATCTCCCTGAGAGAGAGAGGGTCTGGGAGACACCAGTCAGTGTACAGTTATCTCCGTGAGAGAGAGGGAATGAGAGTCATCAGTCAGTGTACATTTATCTCCCTGAGACAGAGGGAGAGAGAGGCAACCGTCAGCATACAGATATCTCCCTGAGAGAGAGAGACTCAGAGACACCAGTCAGTGTACAGATATCTCCCTGAGAGAGAGAGGGACTGAGAGACACCAGTCAGTGTACAGATATCTCCCTGAGAGAGAGGGGACTCAGAGACACCTGTCAGTGTACAGATATCTCCCTGAGAGAGAGGGGACTCAGAGACACCTGTCAGTGTACAGATATCTCCCTGAGAGAGAGGGACTGAGAGACACCAGTCAGTGTACAGATATCTCCCTGAGAGAGAGGGGACTCAGAGACACCTGTCAGTGTACAGATATCTCCCTGAGAGAGAGAGGGCCTGAGAGACACAAGTCAGTGTACAGATATCTCCCTGAGAGGGAGTGATTGAGAGACCCTAGTTAGTGTACAGATATCTCCCTGAGATAGAGGGTACTGAGAGGCCGCAGTCAGTCTACAGATATCTCCCTGAGAGAGGGGGTACTGAGAGCCACCAGTCAGTGTACAGATATCTCCCTGAGATAGAGGGTACTGACAGACAGCAGTCAGTGTACAGATATCTTCCTGAGAGAGGTGGTACTGAGAGACAACTCTCAGTTTGCTGATATCTCCCTGAGAGAGAGGCGACTGACAGATAGCAATCACAGTTCAAATATCTCTTTGAGAGAGAGGGTGACTGAAGAACACCATTCAATGAACAGATATCTTCCTGAGAGAGAGTGTACTGAGAGAAACCTGTCAGTGTACAGTTATTTCCCTGAGAGAGTGTATTGAGAACCACCAGTCAGCACGCAGATATCTTGCTGAGAGAGAGGGGACTGAGAGACACCAGTCAGTGTACAGATATCTCCCTGAGAGAGAGAGGGGACTGAGAGACACCAGTCAGTGTACAGATATCTCCCTGAGAGGGAGCAGACTGAGAGACACCATTCAGTGTACAGATATCTCCCTGAGAGAGAGGGACTGAGAGACACCAGTCAGTGTACAGATATCTCCCTGAGAGAGAGGGGACTGAGAGAGACCAGTCAGTGTACAGATATCTCCCTGAGAGAGATGGACTGAGAGACACCAGTTAGTGTACAGATATCTCCCTGAGAGAAGGGACTGAGAGACACCAGTCAGTGTACACATATCTCCCTGAGAGAGAGGGGACTGAGAGAGACCCGTCAGTGTACAGATATCTCCCTGAGAGAGAGGGACTGAGAGACACCAGTCAGTGTACACATATCTCCCTGAGAGAGAGAGGGGACTGAGAGACACCAGTTAGTGTACAGATATCTCCCTGAGAGGGAGAGAGGGACTGAGAGACACCAGTCAGTGTACAGATATCTCCCTGAGAGAGAGAGGGACTGAGAGAGACCAGTCAGTGTATAGATATCTCCCTGAGAGAAAGAGGGGACTGAGAGACACCAGTCAGTGTACAGATATCTCCCTGAGAGAGCAGGACTGAGAGACACCAGTCAGTGTACTGATATCTCCCTGAGAGTGAGGGACTGAGAGACACCAGTGAGTATACAGTTATCTCCGTGAGAGAGAGGGACTGAGAGACACCAGTCAGTGTACAGATATCTCCCTGAGAGAGAAGGGACTGAGAGACACCAGTCATTGTACAGATATCTCCCTGAGAGAGAGGGGACTGAGAGACACCACTCAGTGTACTGGTATCCTCCTGAGAGAGAGGTGACTGACAGATATTAGTCAGAGTTCAAATAAATCTTTGAGAGATAGGGTGACTGAGGAACACCATTCAATGAACAGATATCTTCCTGAGAGAGAGTGTACTGAGAGAAACCTGTCAGTGTACAGTTATCTCCCTGGGAGTGTGTATTGAGAACCACCAGTCAGCATACAGATATCTTGCTGAGAGAGAGGGGACTGAGAGACACCAGTCAGTGTACAGATATCTCTTTGAGAGGGCGCGGACTGAGAGACACCAGTCAGTGTTCACATATCTCCCTGAGAGAGAGGGACTGAGAGACACAAGTCAGTGAACAGATATCTCCCTGAGAGAGATAGACTGAGAGACACCAGTCAGTGTACAGATATCCCCCTGAGAGAGAGGGACTGATAGACACCAGTCAGTGTACAGATATCTCGCTGGGTGAGAAAGGGTCTGGGAGACACCAGTCAGTGTATAGATCTGTCCCTGAGAGATTAGGTACTGAGAGACACCTGTGAGTGTACAGATATCTCCCTGAGAGAGAGAGGGTCTGGGAGACACCAGTCAGTGAACAGATATCTCCCTGAGAGAGAGGGACAGAGAGACAACAGTCAGTGTACAGATATCTCCCTGAGAGAGCGGGGACTGAGAGACACCAGTCAGTGTACAGATATCTCCCTGAGAGAGAGAGGGGACTGTGAGACACCAGTAAGTGTACAGATATCTCCCTGAGGGAGCGGGGACTGAGAGACACCAGTCAGTGTACAGATATCTCCCTGAGAGCGAGGGGGACTGAGAGACACAAGTCAGTGTACAGATATCTCCCTGTGAGAGATACACTGAGAGACACCAGTCAGTGTTCAGATATCTCCCTGAGAGACAGGGACTGAGAGACACCAGCCAGTGTACAGACATCTCCCTGAGAGAGTGGAACTGAGAGACACCAGCCAGTGTACAGATATCTCCCTGAGAGAGAGAGGGACTGATAGACACCAGCCAGTGTACAGATATCTCCCTGAGAGAGAGGGGACTGAGAGAGACCAGTCAGTGTACAGATATCTCCCTGAGAGAGAGGGACTGAGAGACACCAGTCAGTGTACTGATATCTCCCTGAGATAGAGGGACTGAGAGAGACCAGTCAGTGTACAGATATCTCCCTGAGAGAGAGGGACTGAGAGACACCAGTCAGTGTACAGATATCTCCCTGAGAGAGAGGGACTGAGAGACACCAGTCAGTGTACAGATATTTCCCTGAGAGAGAGGGACTGAGAGACACCAGTCAGTGTACAGATATCTCCCTGAGAGAGAGGGACTGAGAGACACCAGTCAGTGTACAGATATCTCCCTGAGAGAGAGGGACTGAGAGACACCAGTCAGTGTACAGATACCTCCCTGAGAGAGAGGGACTGAGAGACACCAGTCAGTGTACAGATATCTCCCTGAGAGAGAGAGGGGACTGAGAGACACCAGTCAGTGTACAGTTATCTCCGTGAGAGAGAGGGAATGAGAGTCATCAGTCAGTGTACATTTATCTCCCTGAGACAGAGGGAGAGAGAGGCAACCGTCAGCATACAGATATCTCCCTGAGAGAGAGAGACTCAGAGAGACCAGTCAGTGTACAGATATCTCCCTGAGAGAGAGAGGGACTGAGAGACACCAGTCAGTGTACAGATATCTCCCTGAGAGAGAGGGGACTCAGAGGCACCTGTCAGTGTACAGATATCTCCCTGAGAGAGAGGGACTGAGAGACACCAGTCAGTGTACAGATATCTCCCTGAGAGAGAGGGGACTCAGAGACACCTGTCAGTGTACAGATATCTCCCTGAGAGAGAAAGGGCCTGACAGACACAAGTCAGTGTACAGATATCTCCCTGTGAGGGAGTGATTGAGAGACCCTAGTCAGTGTACAGATATCTCCCTGAGATAGAGGGTACTGAGAGGCCGCAGTCAGTCTACAGATATCTCCCTGAGAGAGGGGGTACTGAGAGCCACCAGTCAGTGTACAGATATCTCCCTGAGATAGAGGGTACTGAGAGACAGCAGTCAGTGTACAGATATCTCCCTGAGAGAGGTGGTACTGAGAGACAACTCTCAGTGTGCTGTTATCTCCCTGAGAGAGAGGCGACTGACAGATATCAATCACAGTTCAAATATCTCTTTGAGAGAGAGGGTGAATGAAGAACACCATTCAATGAACAGATATCTTCCTGAGAGAGAGTGTACTGAGAGAAACCTGTCAGTGTACAGTTATTTCCCTGAGAGAGTGTATTGAGAACCACCAGTCAGCACGCAGATATCTTGCTGAGAGAGAGGGGACTGAGAGACACCAGTCAGTGTACAGATATCTCCCTGAGAGAGAGAGGGGACTGAGAGACACCAGTCAGTGTACAGATATCTCCCTGAGAGGGAGCAGACTGAGAGACACCATTCAGTGTACAGATATCTCCCTGAGAGAGAGGGACTGAGAGACACCAGTCAGTGTACAGATATCTCCCTGAGAGAGAGGGGACTGAGAGAGACCAGTCAGTGTACAGATATCTCCCTGAGAGAGAGGGACTGAGAGACACCAGTTAGTGTACAGATATCTCTTTGAGAGGGAGGGGACTGAGAGACACCATTCAGTGTACACATATCTCCCTGAGAGAGAGGGGACTGAGAGAGACCAGTCAGTGTACAGATATCTCCCTGAGAGAGAGGGACTGAGAGACACCAGTCAGTGTACACATATCTCCCTGAGAGAGAGAGGGGACTGAGAGACACCAGTTAGTGTACAGATATCTCCCTGAGAGGGAGAGAGGGACTGAGAGACACCAGTCAGTGTACAGATAGCTCCCTGAGAGAGAGAGGGACTGAGAGAGACCAGTCAGTGTACAGATATCTCCCTGAGAGAAAGAGGGGACTGAGAGACACCAGTCAGTGTACAGATATCTCCCTGAGAGAGAGGGACTGAGAGACACCAGTCAGTGTACAGATATCTCCCTGAGAGAGCGGGACTGAGAGACACCAGTCAGTGTACTGATATCTCCCTGAGAGTGAGGGACTGAGAGACACCAGTCAGTATACAGTTATCTCCCTGACAGAGACGGGACTGAGAGACACCAGTCAGTGTACAGTTATCTCCGTGAGAGAGAGGGACTGAGAGACACCAGTCAGTGTACAGATATCTCCCTGAGAGAGAGAGGGACTGAGAGACACCAGTCATTGTACAGATATCTCCCTGACAGAGACGGGACAGAGAGACACCAGTCAGTGTACAGATATCTCTCGGAGAGAGACGGGACTGAGAGACACCAGTCAGTGTACAGTTATCTCCGTGACAGAGAGGGACTGAGAGACATCAGTCAGTGTACAGTTATCTCCCTGAGACAGAGGGAGAGAAAGGCAACAGTCAGCATACAGATATCTCCCTCAGAGTGAGGAACATAGAGTGACCATTCAGTGTACAGATATCTCCCTGAGAGAGAGAGGGACTGAGAGACACCAGTCAGTGTACAGATATCTCGCTGTGAGAGAGAGGGACTGAGAGACACCAGTCATTGTACAGATATCTCCCTGACAGAGACGGGACTGAGAGTCACCAGTCAGTGTACAGATATCTCTCGGAGAGAGAGGGGAATGAGAGACACCAGTCGGTTTACAGTTATCTCCCATAGAGAGAGAGGTTCTGGGAGACACCAGTCAGTGTACAGATATCTCCCTGAGAGTGAGGGGCAGAGAGACAGCAGTCAGTGTACAGATATCTCCCTGAGAGAGAGAGGGACTGAGAGACACCAGTCATTGTACAGATATCTCCCTGACAGAGACGGGACTGAGAGACACCAGTCAGTGTACAGATATCTCCCTGAGAGCGAGGGACAGAGAGACACCAGTCAGTGTACAGATATCTCTCGGAGAGAGAGGGGACTGAGAGACACCAGTCAGTGTACAGATATCTCCCTGAGAGAGTTGGTTACTGAGAGACACCAGTCAGTTTACAGATATCTCCCTGAGAGAGTTGGTTACTGAGAGACACCAGTCAGTGTACAGATAACTCCCTGAGAGAGACAGGGTCTGAGGGACACCAGTCAGTGTACAGATATCTCACGGAGAGAGTGGGACTGAGAGACCAATCAGTGTACAGATATCTCCCTGAGAGAGTTGGTTACTGAGAGACACCAGTCAGTGTACAGATATCTCACTGAGAGAGTGGGACTGAGAGACCAGTCGGTGTACAGATATCTCCCTGAGAGAGAGGACTGAGAGACACCAGTCAGTGTACAGATATCTCCCTGAGAGAGAGGGGACTGAGAGACACCAGTCAGTGTACAGATATCTCCCTGAGAGAGAGGGGACTGAGAGACACCAGTCAGTGTACAGATATCTCCCTGAGAGAGAGGGGACTGAGAGACACCAGTCAGTGTACAGATATCTCCCTGAGAGAGCGGGGACTGAGAGACACCAGTCAGTGTACAGATATCTCCCTGAGAGAGAGGGGACTGAGAGACACCAGTCAGTGTACAGATATCTCCCTGAGAGAGAGAGACTGAGAGACACCAGTCAGTGTGCAGATATCTCCCTGAGAGAGAGAGGGGACTGAGAGACACCAGTCAGTGTACGGATATCTCCCTGAGAGAGAGAGGGGACTGAGAGACACCAGTCAGTGCGTTGATAGCTCCAGGAGAGTGATTGGAGACTCAGAGGCTCTTGGATCCGCCTGTTTCTCACTGTCTGCTCCATCACGGTGCTGCTCCTCCAATTGTTGTGGAAAACTGCTTTTTTCTATTTTCTGACCTTGTTTGCAAAGCCCCATTCCGGGAGGAGTTGGCCATTGGCCATCCTGCGGATCTCATTGTGACTCACGTTCAGTGTGTGACCCCATGAGATTCTGGGCTGGTAGCAAAGGTCTGAGGATATCCTTTCTCATCCCCTGTCTAGCTACACATCGGTGCTTCTTTGTAAACTCTGCTGATGAGGCATTCAGACCAATATCTTTGACATACGTCGCTGATAGTGTAAGTTCTTCAGAGTCGCTGCCTATGGCATAAGCACCTGTGCTGACAGTGGGTAGACTCTTAGTCTCCAAACTCCTCGCTTCTTGTTAAAATTGTCAGGTGTTTTGGACTGCTATACTTTAAACTGTCTTTTTAATGTTAAGATATAATGGAGTTGAGATTCTAAAGGCCAGCTCCCCAGCTTGCCTACCTGGATACAAGGCCCTTGTGATTCTCTTTGCCAGCAATGTTGTCTTCTGAGGGGTAAAAAATCCATTGGAACCCATTTTTAGGATTGGGTTATAGGTTTTCCAATATATTTTCCTGAAACTCACAGACAAGTCAGCCTGCCTGTATCAGTGGGGAGAGAGAGAGACAGAGAGCGAGAGGGAAAAAGAGAGAGAGAGAGAGAGAGAGAGTGGGGGAGAGAGGCAGACGGACAGAGAGGGAGATAGCACTTGCAGAGTTATCTAGTCCCTATGGTTCAGTGTGGAGGAATGTAGGTTTGAGCTCGCACTCTGATTGAGGGACCCAGTTCATGAGGAGTGAAAATGAGGCTGGAGGAGTCGCCTAGCTTGAGGTCGAGGGACAATCTCCGGGGAAAAAACCGCATCGAGGGAAATGAAGAAACCAGGAGTCAACACTCGGGAGTCAAGAATCACTTTGGACTTTTCTGGGAGAATTGAATGTGTATTTCAGTGTGAGCGTAAGGGAAAACTGTGCAGGGAGATTTTCAATTGTGTTAAAATTCAAAGGAGGGAAGTGTTCTGTTCTGTAATTAATTATGAGTGGCCAACAAAGATAGCATTTAGTCAATGATCTGGATGTTATTCCAATGGCATTTTGGGAATCAGCCAAAGGTCCTAGTTGATTTCTCTACCCATGTTTCAAGTTCTACGTCAGAGGAGGTTGGGAGGACCGGAGACTGTCACACTTCTTGTGTGGTGAGGTAGACAGAGACAGGTGAGCCGCAGGGCATCCAATGCGGTGCTACGAGAATGCATGCCAGCCAGAGTTACGTGAAGGCCCCTGGGCATCGCTTGCCACACCCGGGAGCCACGACCCAGCCCACGGAGAAACGGGCACCATCTCCCAACCGGCTGGCATTGCCCCCACCACCACGGCCAGTGGCCACAGTGGCTTTTCAAGAGGCGCCGATGCCATCGCCTGCAGCCCACGATGCCACTCAGTTGTTACGTGCGTGGCACTACACATGGCGGGACCTGCCGCTCAATGATTGGCCCCTTCAACCAACAGCTCGGTGCGCCATACAAAGACACGCCCATCTGAAACAGGTTGCCCGCTGCCAGCCCACCGTCCTTCATCGATAGTAGAGTTTTGTTTATTCGTTCACAGGGTCCCACCGCTGCCACCATGTTGCATTAATAATAATAGCATAAAGGCACCAGTCACTCATAGCCCATGTTGTGGGTTCATTTATTAAGTACAGACGCATATGAGCATATACATGGGTAGAAAGCAGTCTGCTCGCAGGGAAGAACAGCCTGAGTTAGGGTATCCGTGTGGGTACGGCCGACTACAGAATGGACGGTAGCATCGGCCAACCATCGAACTTCCACTCATCCCTCTTGAGAAACTGTGGAGTTGGGTCACTGGTTGAACCACAGGAGTAAACAGATTTTTACGAGACTTTGCAGAGATTTATTGACAGAACTAGCAAACCCTCCGCTCAACCTCCTGCACAAGTCCCGGTCAATACCTGTCCCAAATTGTACATTTCCCGCACCAGGAGAGGTTCATTTTGTTTCAAACTCATTCACGGGACGTGGGGGTGTCACTGTCGTTTCTCGCCTGTCCCTAATTGCCCCCTCGAGAAGGTGGTGGGGGGTGAGCCGCCTTCTTGAGCCGCTGCAGTCCCCGTGTGGTGTAGGTACACCCACGGCGCTGTTAGGGAGGGAGTTCCAGGATTTTGTCCCATGTGGTGCAGGTACACCCACGGCGCTGTTAGGGAGGGAGTTCCAGGATTTTGTCCCATGTGGTGAAGGTACACCCACGGCGCTGTTAGGGAGGGAGTTCCAGGATTTTGTCCCGTGAGGTGTAGGTACACCCACAGTGCTGTTAGGGAGGGAGTTCCAGGATTTTGTCCCCGTGTGGTGTAGGTACACCCACGGCGCTGTTAGGGAGGGAGTTCCAGGATTTTGTCCGTGTGGTGTAGGTACACCCACGGCGCTGTTAGGGAGGGAGTTCCAGGATTTTGTCCCCATGTGGTGTAGGTACACCCACGGCGCTGTTAGGGAGGGAGTTCCAGGATTTTGTCCCCGTGTGGTGTAGGTACACCCACGGCGCTGTTAGGGAGGGAGTTCCAGGATTTTGTCCCGTGAGGTGTAGGTACACCCACAGTGCTGTTAGGGAGGGAGTTCCAGGATTTTGTCCCGTGTGGTGTAGGTACACCCACGGCGCTGTTAGGGAGGGAGTTCCAGGATTTTGTCCGTGTGGTGTAGGTACACCCATGGCGCTGTTAGGGAAGGAGTTCCAGGATTTTGTCCCCGTGTGGTGTAGGTACACCTACGGCGCTGTTAGGGAGGGAGTTCCAGGATTTTGTCCCGTGTGGTGTGGGTACACCCACGGCGCTGTTAGGGAGGGAGTTCCAGGATTTTGTCCTGTGTGGTGTAGGTACACCCACAGCGCTGTTAGGGAGGGAGTTCCAGGATTTTGTCCCATGTGGTGTAGGTACACCCACGGTGCTGTTAGGGAGGGAGTTCCAGGATTTTGTCCCCGTGTGGTGTAGGTACACCCACGGCGCTGTTAGGGAGGGAGTTCCAGGATTTTGTCCGTGTGGTGTAGGTATACCCACGGCGCTGTTAGGGAGGGAGTTCCAGGATTTTGTCCCCGTGTGGTGTAGGTACACCCACGGCGCTGTTAGGGAGGGAGTTCCAGGATTTTGTCCCCGTGTGGTGTAGGTACACCCACGGCGCTGTTAGGGAGGGAGTTCCAGGATTTTGTCCATGTGGTGTAGGTACACCCACGGCGCTGTTAGGGAGGGAATTCCAGGATTTTGTCCTGTGTGGTGTAGGTACACCCACGGCGCT